>OOFE01021285.1:5674-17778 GCA_900323365.1 Monocentris japonica | reverse complement strand
AACGTAACGATGCATTCAACATTTCACACTCATATGGATTGACAAAAAAATGCATAAGAGCCTCAACAACACACTTGACAATTTCCAGACTCAGGTACCAAACAATGGGTGCGACCGGTGGTGAAGAGGTGGCTGAAGATGTGCTCTGTGTAATTTGATATAGAGCATTAAGAATTGATTGAATGGTCATTAGACCATTTTACTTTGTTTCACTGCTTTGCCATCAGAGATGCCATTCCTTAGTGTGTACACACGGGTCAAACTCAAAGCCCCAGCTTGTGCGTACATGTTAATAGGCAGCAGAAGCAAACCTGGGTCTCAACCACCTGTAACATATACAAAGAAAAACAATTCTACGAGAAACACTGAAATTAGGCTGAAGTCTTAATGGTCGAGGATGGCAGTTTATGGCTGCAGTCAATGCCAGCAAGTTTATCATGCTTGTGAATGGCAGCAGCGCAGTAAAAGGCCACTGTCTGTAATTACTAACTTAGGACACACTGGCCCAGACAGATGTGAGATAAACTGTACCATTCATAGGTTTTACAAACAAGTGTGAAATCTTACAAGTGTGTAAATCAGAAGCCTGGTGAGATGACGTCTTCATTTCCCTACCATGTTTAGCCTCCATGAGTAGAGTGACCACATCAAATCAGAGTACAGCATAACAGTAGAAGGAGGAAATATAACAGAATGGAGCACAGTAAAATACAAAATAAAAATCTAGCAGACCAGCGAAGCAGAGCAAAGTAAGATACAGCAGAGTACAGTTAAGTAACAGTATAGCACAGCCGACGGAAAAAGTGCAGATGAGAAGAGTCAACTGGTCACAGATTGGACTACAGGGGTTTTCTCTGACTATTAACCTCTTAGGTGTCCCATCTAAGTATTTTTCTGGCCACTTGAAAAGAAAAATCAAAACAGCCAGTTATGTTGTGTCCAAACTTGGGGGGAAGCAATGGCCTGAAGGCCAGGGCTGCGGGCTTGTGAATCCCTGGACCAACTGGGAAAATATGGGTGGGGAATGGGTAATGCGTTCGCCGATAGAGGACAGAATCAACCAGAATTAGACACAAGTAAATCAATAAATAAAATGTGCACAGCAATATGTCAATAAGCAAATGAAAAAATAAGTTAACATAACTAGTAAAACAATGCGCAAACATTATTATCTACCCTTATTTATTTCCCCACTTATTTCTGTTTCATTTGTAGAAATCAGTTTGGGGTTCAGTGACTCCAAATAAATCAGACCACAACTGTTCTGTGAGCTAATAAGTAAAGCTCAACTGCCTTTATGGGAATTGGATGTGCGGTGCGTCCAATCACACCACCTCTGAATGAGAGGAGCCACAGTTGTGTAGAAACCTCTTCCAAATTCCCAAGAAAGACCTGTTTCACTAACAGCAGCAGATTGAAGTTATTGCTTATTGTCTCTACATGGGGAAAGCAGGTAATCGTTGTCCTCGGCAGTGGGGGGCAAATCTCTTCATTCTCTGAATATCATAACGTTCATCATCACAGCCCTTGGCCTGGCCGGTCGTCTTGGCAGCAGCCATCTTACGGCCTAGTTGGGAAGTTATGTTGACGATGCAGCGGGACGTGAAGTTTGTGGCAGACAAAGTGGTTTTGCTGTCAGCCAAGTCAGGCAAGACCCATCGATCAATGTGCCACAACAACGATCAACCAACAGTGTCTGACTGACCGCCTCATTATAGTAGGGAGAAATGGGGAAATAAATGACTATATAGATCAGTTTTCTTGTTAAAGCATTGTCTTAAACATGTACACTCAGTGTTATTTATTTCTGGATTTCTTTAATTTTTTTGTATTAAATAATAGATTTATTTATCTAATTGTGGATGATTCTGTCCTCCATACTCTCGGCCTACACAGCTACTATCGGGGTGCCCTTATCCAACTGCTCCAGTGGACATGCTCAGTGTGTCTACATTACTTTCCCTACTCTCACTCTCCATCTCTATACATTGTTTGCACAGTGTGGAAGTCACGACTTCTATATATGGCTTTCAATAGCCAAAAGCAACGTACTGATTCTTTGAGCATCCACAACTGTCACTTGTGTGAGTGGATGGCAAGCGATAAGCGCTTATTGCAATATACTGTGATGATTAAGCTTGATCAATTGCAGGACAACATTTTTGTCTTGCACTTTTTGCATGTTTACTAGTTTCAACTACAGTGGACAGTCAAAGTGAAATTAACTGTTTGAATACTGCTATGATTAATACGATTATACATGATTAGCTCCTACTGCAGAGATGGTATTCCCACTGTGGTGAGACAAGACTACACAGTGAGACGATCCTGCACTAGTCCGACAGCACTGATAGACTTGTCATGACTCAACTCTGGCCTTCTGGAGTTTGGCGGGTGGTGTCAGTGATCTCAAATTAGCCCCCCACATACACACCCAGGGTCAGCCTGGCACACGCGCACACACGTTAGTAATGCTTGACATGTGAGAATGCTGCATTGATTTATATTTCCCAAGCTCCCAGCCACTAAATGCTTCACAGAATGATCCCTTTTCAAATTCAAGACAAAATGTCCCTGCAGCTAATTCTCCTTGTTTTTCTGCGCCTTGTCCACACACACAAAGAAAGAAAGATAACATGTGCAAGCACAGATTTGGACCAAAGGCAGAGTTCTGTTCACTGTACAGAGAGACATTATGAGCATACTGCCCTTCAGAAGAGCACAAGTAAACATATAATCTAAGTAGGTTATTGGACTGAAAGGAGGTGTCTGCCTGTCTTACAGCGGTGCGTGTGCACGCGCAATGATGGTGTAATTGCACAGCAAGCTGCACAACTATGGCATGTTAGCCTGAAAGCCAAATAATAAGCAGCAAGAGTGAGAGTGTGAGAAGGTTTTGCAAAAGAATACCATGAGCCAAAACTTGATTCTATGCAGTTCCGTGGTACACAAAATGTGCCATTAGTAGACTGAGGCACCAGAATGCTTCCAGTGTGTGTGTGTCTGTGTCCATGTTCATTTCTATTGTGGCCTATAAACTGATTATACTGCAAATGTTACGGAGCAACACATTTTTAACACCAGGTGTCATAGTAAATTATCAGACTCTTTGACAAATGCATAGCACTCAAATGTGTTGCATTTAAGTGCAATATATCAAGCATGTAATCAACATTGCTGGACATATGCAGAAATGCAGTGAAGGTATTTGTCCACAAAGCTTGAAATCCTTTTGTAAATCCTTGGTGTGTGACTCCTAACTCTGAAATCAATCTACCAGGTTGCAAAGGGTCATGGAAAACACAGCTTCTGCTCAGACCACACAAGGACACGTGGTGGGCAAACATGCATGAATAAGGGACAGTGTGCACTGTGCCGTAATGTACTGCATGTAGCGCTTACATGTTCATGTTGCATAACCCATGTGTGGGTCACCATGTAATATTTAGTTAGTAGAGCCTGGCCCAGCCCATCCTCTACGCCTGCAAGCAAAACATGATGACGAAATTCAATGAGGGAGAAGGAGGATAGTGGCCAGGTAAAATGCTGTTCTCTAAATCGTGTTTATATTGACAGAAATTGCAATATGACTAATTTGACTCTAATTCTAAGTCTATATTACTTTTTGATGTGATTAGTTTCTCAGTTTGCTGATTGTGTGCATTATGAAAATGAATTTTCAAGAACCCAGTTATGAATTCACTTCCTTCCTTAAACCTTTGTTATCTGGGGGGGTTACATATTTTGCATTAACAGACAAGGATGAGATCATTCTGACACAAAATCTGCAGACAATGAAGGAAGAGCAAAATCTCCATTTAGAAGTCAATGGAAGTTGTGCATGTCCCAGGAAAACAAGAAAATTAAAAATAATCCTCATTTTCACCACTAAAATGTAAAGTTAACAAGGGTGATTTATTTTAATTTAATTTAGGATACTATAACTCTTCATAATCATATCTTTGCCTGACTGGATTCATCCCACTTGTCAAAATGCTCAGAAGTGGGGCAACTTCCATCAGTTTAATTGGGAGAACACACAAAAAGCTGAAAATAATGGCAGGCAAACTGTACTCGCCACTGAAAATAATTGTTTACATTTTTTTTTAAAAAAAGGCTGAAATATTACATTCCACAAGTGAAATTGTCCAGTCTGTCTACTGAGGAGCACTTATTTGAAATTTGGTATAATTTGATTAAATTGTAGAGAAACCAAGTTATGTATCCGTGCAAATCACAATATCATTTAATAACCAGGGACGTGTAAAGAAATCAAATTCGAACATAAGGAACTCAAAAACACCAAATCAGAAATGTGGGGGCTAAAATTCAATGTCAAAAACAATAAAGAGCTCGTTTGCTGAGCAAGAAAAGGCTGGAAGTCATATTACTGATGTGTACGGAAGGATATGTTAGTACATCAATTGTGCATAATCGCTTTGAAATGACCAGATTAAACCGCTACATGGAGGATTATGTAATGTGCAGTGGATGGGAGCCGCGTCGTCGTGGCGTGTAGCATGCTAACGTTTTCAGATTGCTAACAAGCTAAGCCAGGTAGCCAGGCCTACCTGAAAAGTTGGTAAAAGGATTGTACGGGCTTAGCCGAGGTAATGCTAAGTGGCTAGTTTGCTTACCGTGACTGCAAATGGCCAGAAATGGATACCTTTACCGTCAATGGACAGGCCTGAGGTGAAAACTATCCCAGCAACAAAGGATTGAAGGCTGGGTGACTGGTTAGCTAATAACAATTGTTTTAGTTCAAGTGATGGGGTGAATTTGAGCAAGAGCATATAAATTGCAAGAACGCAACAATAAAACAACTATTCTGTGCTATGAACGTGTAAGCATGGATTGAGGTCAAACTGCATTCCCTTTAAGCGTTGATGCGTCAACAAAGTAGCCTGCTCCGCTACCAGCTAGCACGCTGCTACAGCATGGCATTATCACTGAATCTGTACAGAACCAGGTCAACAAAACAAGCCTGCGGTTGAAGGACTACAACAACTACTCATTAATAAATTACATAGAAAAGACGGGCAGTTGTAATTCATAAATCGTAGATTAAAGTTACCTGGCATTGCGCTCTCGGTGTCACTTGAAAGTAAAACGTTATTATAACTTATTTCAACTGCAAAGCGTGTGTTCGTGCTTTTTCCAGTGGGGCTCTGTCTCGGCGATGCTACGTAGCTCACATTAGCTAAATCCCGTTAGCCACCTTGCTAACGTTACAAAGCTGGGTCGGTCATGTGGTCCGGTGGTGCTTTCGGGTGCTGACGGAAATATAGTTATTCCAAGACCGCTCCCATGAACGAACCAACAAAGTGGCAAATAAGACTGGAAAAGTGGAAATTTTTATACCAGAGTTTCCGCGATGTGACGTTTAGCCGACGGAAAGCATCGAAGCCATATAAGCAATTAATGGTGAAAGTGATTAATTTTATAATTATGCTACTGTTGGCTTTCTAAATAATTAACACCAACTATTAAGTAATTAGTAAAAGCTCATCTTTATTTCGTGTAGCTCTGTGCCATTTGAGCTCTAAAATCTACTTTTGTTACGGGATTCGTTTTGTTATAATTTCTGACCAAAAGCACTTCAATGCACGACAAGTAATATTTACAACTTTCTAGCTCAGAAATCGGGGCTTACGATAAGCACCTGAAGGCAGCATATGAACAAACATCCTACAAACCCCACCGCCACTACTAGCCCTAGTCTCTTCCTAAACACAAATGCTTGCGTGGCTTTGGGGCTAAAAATCAACGTCTCGATTGATCACAAATGATCCAGCTAGTCAGATTTAAAGACAATCAGTTTCTGGGAAGTGGTATATGAGATAACAACCATGAACACTGTGGATGGTGAGGTTTGCTGTTCAAACAAGTGTGGATACCCCTACAGGGGCCTTTTCCGAACTCAAGACACCAAACACTGACTGTTTTTAGTTGCAAAATGTGAATTATGCCCCAAGATTGCATGTTTTGATTAACTTGACAGTGTCCCTACATGCTTAACCCATCACGCTATAACTCGTGCTGTAGGTTAAAATAGGAGCACAGATGTAGTGGGGGGTGAACACAGCTAAACTCAGCTAAACCCACCTTTTTAGGTGGAAGTACATATTTTAGAGGTAAATTCAAAGCATGCATCACACTAAGCACTATCAAACTGATGTAAGTTATATGAAGATATGGTCTTATAAAGAAAAGAGCTTAAAGTCATTGCTTTTTGCTAATGTTGGTGGTTGCTTGCCTTATGATGATCACCGACTGGAGGTCAGTTTACCCTCCTGTTTATTTAACACTACATCACTGGATAGGAGGGACTCGACCTAATTAAAGTCCCTCGCTTGCCGCTGAAATGGATGTTGGTGATGTCTGTTTTTGTTAGCGAACCAGCTAGCTAGCTCATTACTCACCAGTAGCAGCACACTGACCAGACAAGTTCAAGTGCAAATAGGGGAGAAACCGACGCAAAATTGCAAGCCAGCTGTTGAGAAAACTGCTCCTTTCCCGTCGCGGGCGCCACAAGAAACCAGGCACTGAAGAAATACTTTAGATAATCTCTGTTACGCTAAGAAAACATATGTCTTCTTTGTCCGTTTTCTCCCGTTGTTGGCTACAGGATGGAGAAATTCACGGTTTTGCTGCCCAACGGTGAGAAGAAATAAAACGTGTCCCGTTTGTCCAGTTATACAATGTAGTCATTGGCAGGCGTGTATGTCAGTCAATGTTTTCTACCGATGCCATTGGCTGGCGCTAAAACACGACCCTCCCCTCCACCCCATTCACGTAAGTAAACAAAATATAACCAATTTCTTGCTACCCTGTTTGCGTAGGCCTAATCAATATGTCATGTTAATATTTGACAGTCATTTTGTTACCTAGGATTGATTCTTTAGCAGATTCACGTTGTCAAGTCTGCCAGGAGAGGAGAAGCGAAGAAGATGCAAGGATTGAATGTGCACAGACTGTGAACAGTAGCGTGCACATGCCTTTTCAGGCGCAAAGACAGAAACATGATACTATTCCACTATTCCCTACATGTGAGGGGGGTCTGAGGGCATGTCCCCCTGGAAGAAATGTTTTAGCTGATTTTTAAAAACTAATTTCTGATTAGAACTAAACTATGGGATTAAACTTTTCTTTGTGTCAAATTCATTTACACTGTTATTAATACAAGTAGCCTAGTGACAGTAGGTACAGACAGTATTAAGTCATTAGTGGGATAGCGGGTTTGTACCACTATGGAACACACAGCATGCACTTCTTATCCAGAGCTTTTTTAGAGCCAATCAGTGACTGTTTGGGTCAAAAGCCAAAAATCAGCTTCACCAATTTCCTGTCTGGAGAACATAAAATGTCTTCAATACACGCAACAGCTCTGAAACAACTAATGTTTGTTTGCTGTTCGGTGTTAAGAAATAGTGTGGCAATACAGAGAACAGAGTCCCTTCTGTTCAGCTAATAGGCAGCACCTATTAATTAACAGTAATCTTCATGAGTTTTTAGATACTTTCAGACCACTTTTCTGATACTGGATTGCACCCCCTGTTTGCACAGCCCACGTCTCATTTGTCTCAAGGCTTCAAAGTCCTTCCTTTACCGGAGGCCCTTCATCTACATCTCCTCTTCATGACCGAGTTGGAATTAACAGGCGAAATCAATAAGGGATCACAGCTTTCACCTGAATTAACCAGGTCGTTCCCTCGTGTGGTCCTAATGCTTGGTGCACTCGGTGCAGATAAGCCGGAGACATGGAAGAGAAGAGACACCCCAGATCAGCTGTAAATAAGAGGGTGCATTATCTTAAAAACACAGCGGAGGGCGCCTGTAACACATAGTGTGACTGTACAGTATGGTGTGTGTCCAGTCCACTAACACGTAGTGTGACAGTGTAGAAACTGTGGGTCTCCCTATCCTGGGACCACAACCGGTCAGGGAAGCCTCTTCAGTGCAGCCAGTGATGAGGCGCTAGTCTTTGCTCTGATTTTGGCACCCCCTTTAAAATCACACATCACAGGCCACTGTTTGAATTAAAGGTATTTACGAACCATTTAGTCATAAAGCTTGAGTGTTGAGCATGCAGCACAACTGGGTGTCATAGTAGATCCTCTAATGGACTTTTGGCTTGCTGGGCTATTTCTGCACTGCCTCGGCTGGATGTAAGAGGTGTGTGTGTGTGTGTGAGAGAGAGAGAGAGAGATGAGAACATTAAATAAATAATAATGTTTTAGAATGCCAGATGTTCCCAAGGGTGGCTGTATGTCAGCTCAAATCTGTGTGTGTGTGTGTGTATGTATGTCTGCATGTTTGCAGCTGTGCTTACCTGTGATACCCCTCAAAGGGAAACTCATAAAAGCCTTTAGAAATGGTTTGGTTCTTCTTGATCACACACATACACACACACACACACACACACATAAATGCTATATCAAAACTTTTATTTATCACTGTGTTTCTTGGGCTGGGAATTGAAATGGATTTCTTTTTTTTTTTAAAGATTATTTTTTTTATTCAATAGTTAGCAGTAGAAAGAGACAGGAAAGATTGAGTGAGAGAGGCGGGATGACACAGGTCCCGGGCCGGATTGTGCCTTAGACCACCGAGCCACCAGGACAACCCTGAAAAGAGCTTTAATAAACAGCCCACGTGTATAGTCATGGAAACGCAAAGCAATAAAGATCACATGTGCATGTACACACACACACAGGCTGTAACCCCTAGTGTGTGTCTCTTGTTCCCTATATATGTGCTCAGTGGGCCGTCTCTACTAATAGGCCTGTCCATTCAGTCTAGTTAGAGACAAGAGGAACAACTCCACTTTCACTCCCTAATCCTTCTTTTCCTTTTTTCCTTCTTTCCTTCTCCCCACAACTGCCATGACTCCTGCTCTGCCCCCTTCAGCCCTCCTCTGCTATAAAGTTTTATTCCTCCATCTTTGCTATTGAATCATAAATCATAAATTCTCCTCCTCCCCTCTCTCTCTCTCAGCCTCCCTCTCTTTTTTCTCACACAATGGCCCAGACTTTAGTGTGTATGTGTCTGCATCTGTGTGTGTGTGTGTGTGTGTGTGCGTGTGCGTGCATGTCTTCCGCCCCAGCCTTTCCTGTGGCCCTGGGTCTGCGCCGGTGAGTTTGTACACTGCCACTCACACACATACACACACACACACACACACAAGGACACAAGCATACACACTGGAACATATGACACACCCTCACATACACACACATGCACACGAACAGCAACTCTTGTATGGCATGCGGTCATATTATTTGACAGCATTAAAACTGCCCTCCACTTACCTCACAGACACCATATGAGTATTTTAAAGCAAGATCATTTACGAGTTTACAAGGCAAAGCGGGAGTGATAGCTGATTTCTACCAATCAAAAAAAGGCTGATTGGCCTCACCCTGGCACACCTGAGCCTTGTTTTGACTGGGACTGTGATTGGTGGAAATAATCAGACTTCTCTTTTTGAAAAGCTTTCTGAATTCCAAATGGACTGTAAAGCCCTCCAGAGGCCTGGAAATGAGGGGCTTCTTCTGATGATGCGGTCTGCTGTATCGAGAAAGGAATATTTTTTTAAACTAGACATTGTAAGCAGGTTTCAAGAGAAACTCACTCGACACATAAATGACCATCTAAACTTCCTGTAAAATAGAGAACATTGCTAAAATTGTAGTTATGTGGCTTTTCTGCATCAGTCCCAGTATGTTTGAGGCTTGGAGCCACCAAGCCATCTGGAGGGGAAGTAACAGGTCCTCATTCAGGCCTGTTGAGATTACTATTTAGAGGACTTGGAGGAAGAACAGTAGCTTAGTGTTAGTGTGCGTGCGTGTGTGTGTGTGTGTTTTGGGTGTGTTTCCATCCATCGAGGACTTCCAGGATCCCAGAGATAATATGGAATTCAGGACAGGAATGCCACGGGGGTTCCTTCCTGTCCCCAGATTCCATGACTTCCTGTGTTACGCTTCCTGCGTCTGGATCTCCAAGGAGAAGGTAAAGTTGCCCCTAGACGGTGATCTGGGTTCTGCTTCGCAATTTCATCACTAATGGTTAAGGTTAGGCAAGGCGATGGAGAAGCTGGTCCCCAGTCTGCAGCTGAAGGAAACTTCCCAGGAGTTTTAATCAATGGGGTCAAATGGAGACTGGGATGGAACTGACTTCTAATCGGTGGTGTAAGGCCCTGCTGAAAGGGCTGTCGCCTCGCTAAGCGGGGCTACAGGTGAAACTTGTCATTCTACATTTTGCACACAAGACTCCCTTAATGTTCTGAATTCATTTGTTAAAGAAGGAATGGGAGCAAATGAATGCAGGCGAGAGATTGGAGGGAAACAATGAGAATAAAACAACTGAGCAAAACAGATGAAGTATGAGATAAAAGAGATGAGAAAGAAAGAAAGAAAAAGAAAGAGGGAGGGGGGGATGGAGAATAACAAAGAGAGATGATGATGGCAGGGTCCATATGGGGCCTCTTGGTGGTTGGGCAGCAAGGGGAGACATGCCAGGTAATGGCTTCCAGACACACACACACACACACACACACACACACACACTCAGTCTCTCTGTCCTGTCAGATTTCCAAATCGAATTAGAGTATAAGTATGTGTGTGTCTGTGTGTGTGTGTGTGTGTGTACCAGGGACCTTTCTCTTGCACACTCCAGAGATCTCACTTCCTCTGCCCATTGGGAGTGGGGTAAGCTTGTCTAAGTGTGTGTGTGTGTGTGTGTGTGTGTGTGTGTCTGAGTATATGTATAAGCAAGCGCCGGGGGTTAATGTATGCTTTCAATCACAGCTCTAGTGGGGGGAAATCAGATCCCCGCAGTGTAGATGTGGACCCCCAAGAGCCTCACACACACACACACACACACACACACACACACACACACAGCATACTAAAACACTTAAAGATTTAGGTAAGAGTGCACAAAACGTATTCATCCACGGGTTAAGCCATTACTCATTTTTGTATGAAACTGGAATGAAACAATGTGAGTCAGAAAACAGCTTCAAAGGCATTCAAAGAAAGAAGGAAATGTTTTATTACTTTGTTTGCACGTGTATTAAATCTTTATTTTCCCCAGTATAGGTCGACGGAATACACCTGATCATTTCCTGCTTTTGTCTTGCAAGTGAGAAAGTTGTGCATGAATCTCAAGCTGTCTAGGAAAGCAAGGGTTCAAAGAAAAAGCGACGGAGGGAGAGAAAGAGAGGAAAAAGCCACAGAGAGAAACAGCAGTGGAGAAAGAGAGGGAGGAGAGAGAGCGACAGCAAGAGAAAAACAGCGAATGTGAGATGGAGAAATCAAGATTGGGACAAGATGAAAGGAAAAGCAAAGAGGACAACAGGAAGAGTTAATTAAACAGAGGAGGAGAGGAAGGATAGATATGGAGGAGTGGGAGGAGAGGAGGAAAAGGAGGGCAAGATGACTTAACTAGGCTACACTGCCTGTCGAAGAATACTCAGCCCTCAGTCTCCTACACACACATACACACACACACACACAAGAATTTCCCAGTGAGGTCAATCCTCCAGCATTCCCCTCCATGCGCTGTCACAGCCCTCCCACTCTTCACATATACTGTATGTGAGTGTGTGTGTGTGTGTGTGTGTGTGTGTCACCCCTTTCCTCTCCCTGGCATTCCAGTGCAGAGCGGAGAGACCGTGAGCTGAGCTGCAGACACAGAGAGCAAGAACTACAAATCCAACTCACAACCTGACCAGGAATAATTGGAAAAACTGGGAAAAGGTACAGAGCGGAGGTTTGGCAAAAGAAAAGCAAATCCCCAGAAGAAGAAGAAGAGAAAAATAGTGCTTTTCGTTTCACTTCTTGTACACTTCTCCATCCATCACCTCTCCTTTGTCTCTTTTGGCTTTGGGAATTCAGATTTTTGGAAATCTGCCTGCAAGCCAGCTGGAAGGCTTGACATTCCCAGTGAGGGATTCCTAGAAAAGCATCCTCTTGTATCCAATCCCGGTTTCCCCCTTGTCTCCTTCTCTCTGCCTCTCTCTCTCTCTCTCTCTCTCTCTCTCTCTTTCTCTCTGTCTCTGGAGGCGGGATTCCAAACTTTGGACTGCGGTATTCCAGAGT
>OOFE01021277.1:0-21460 GCA_900323365.1 Monocentris japonica | reverse complement strand
GACGCCCTCATATTTGTGGAAATTGCAAATTCCACCTCGGAAATGTCACCGGCGTTTAATCTCTTCCTGAGTGGTCAATATGGGACCCTCGCTCTAGTCCGACCGCGTTTATTAAACAGAGACCAAGCGTTCCCTCGGTTACCATGACACCGTGCAGCGTGGGATGGGATTGGTCCAGGCTCGATGGCAACATGGGAGTGAAGAAGTCAAAATTCAACATTAATAACTTTTGATACGATCTGGGTCTATGGTATTAAGATTGTGCCTGGATACGGAGAGTTTACCTTGGATTAGGTTCACCACAGGGAGGAGTATTCATTATGGGGTTTAGGAGTCTGGCTGAAAGAGGTCATTTTGAAGGCCTGCGTCCTTACTCACTGTAATAAATCTGTCTGATGCACAACATTGGATCAAATTGCTTCGCTTCGCTGCGCTGTAAGGTATTAGAAAAAATAATGAATCCTATTCCTGACAAAGATATACTAGTAATATTAATAATACTAGTAAAACTCACAAACTAAGGTCAGTGTGTCATTACTCCACGGGGACTCTTCAAGGTCCATAAAGGCAAACCGCTTTGTTGCATCTGCCAACATTTGCATGCCATTATCATCTTTGCTTTATCCGTGTCATAGCAAATGTTTCTTTTTCTCCAGTGTTTACAGGAATGGCCGAGTACCCCCTCCTCTCTCCATTCACCACAATCAAATTTACTCTGGCTTGAGTACACGTTTAGTGGGGACCATTTGTTTGAGGCAAACACTTAGGGCCCTCGTATGTCATTGACCAATGTCCACAAATATAATCCTATCAAGTTCAATCTCAGAATGTCCTCCGCCATTGTTTTCCTAATGCAATAAATGAAAATAATCCCATCTGTCTTGTTTTAATATAGAGGCATCCCCTTTTGGAGCGCATTATGAACTTCCTCAAGCCTTCACGCTTCTATTTGTACGAGTGAGTCTGGACAAACTTACTGATGATATCGTGATGGGTTTCACAAACACTTAAGCCCTACTGTTGACATCCACCATGCTTTAAGTATTTACAGTACAACTAGAGGAGCAGCACGGCTAACAAACATGAACCAGGCGGGGCAGACGGCATGTGTGAACGCACCCTTTCTGCTTGTTGATAAACCCCTGCTTCTTCACTAGCCCTCGGTTGACATGTACCTACAGAGAAAGCCTTAGCAAAACAAGCAGGACCCATGTAAATATGCAGTGTCCAACAGTGGCACACGCAGTGTTGGCTTACATACTGCTAGTGGTGTTTTTCTTTTTACCTCCAAATTTGCTCGGAAAACTAATCATGGTCTGATAAAGCCCATGGTAAATATGGGAGGGATTGACACCCACATGTCAAAGTTTACATAGCTGGACCAAGTGTACATATAGGGCCAGGGAATCTGGGGGCCGAGCACGGCTGGACTGGGCTGGCCTGACCTCGGTAGGTCTAGGCTGAGGAGACAGACACTTTGCGAGAGGAGACATAGAGGAAGAGGATTAGTGGAGGACCTGGTCTGGAGACAGGGCTTGCTTGAGGATACACTCTCGCCCCTGCATATTGTGGGTTAACAGCAGACATTTGGACAACATCATCAGCATGATGAGTACACATGATGAAATCCTATCTTAATATCTATTATCTAATTATCTAGTCTTAATAGATAAAGAGTACTTTTACTTTTTTGGGTGCATCATGGTTATGATGTCTCTGCTGGTTATCTCTCAAAATACATTGAAATCAAAAGCATTGATAGCTTCCTTCTTGCCAGTCTCTGTCAGCCTTCCAATTGCGTGATAATCCACAACAAAGACAGTGCAGCTAACAGAAAAGGTTAACCCTTGACTGATGTGTCTGATGTTAATCTATAGATCAATTAGGGAGAGGCACACTGGGTCAAGCTACAGATATTGCAGAGGCTATTAGTTCCCCTATCTGCCATTATTACACAGTCACATGCTCAAACATTGCGCTGGGTTGGTATGCTAGGCACAGATGCCTAGGGTAAACAGAAAGGCCTACGAGGCTTGCACAAAATATTGATCTGACAGCAGATGGGAACCTTGATATCAGCCATTCAGTTTTTCCGTGTCTGTGTATTCTTGTGTGTGCATGTGTCGGGACATTTGTGGCAAATGTGTTTGGGAAAAAATATTTAATGGCACATATTGTTTGTTTAAAATGTGTTCATCTAGAATATCTCGCTTCCAATTTTAGTTTTAGCATGTGATGCTATGTTCCGTTATTCATTGAGTCATATAGCACAAGAGTGTGTGTGGGTTTACGTTTTGCAATATTTCTACCTGAATTTGATTATTTGGAATTTTAGACACAAAGCGCTTCACCAAAAGCAATCTATCATCTAGTTCACACTGAAATGGTTATAGTATTTTGTCCAGAGTTTGCATTTTATCTTGCCTTATCTTTTATCATCTGTCTCTGTTCATCAAAGGTGCATCACCTTCAAGCTGCTGGATGCAGTTTAGGCAGCTAAAGTGTTTTCCCAGCCCTAACCCTAAAATTAGTTTCAGAAAAGTTGCAAAACCCATGTTGAAATGGGACCTTTGTGCACTCTAATTTACAAGATAATAGAGAAAAGCTACTAGATGTAAGCTGGATACAAGCAAGAGTCATGAGCTGCAGTTCACATTTTGAGATTTACATTTAATAAGACATTCTTTGACTTTGTTCAAACTGAACTTTTGCTCGCCTTGATTATAATCTGATCCTAGAGGCATATTTTCTCTCCAAAATACCAAACAAAGCATGAAACACATGCATCAGCTTCTTTTGTTACGTTAAGCTGTGTCTAAAAGAGGGAAGGGTTGTCGGCGAGAAAAGATGGATTGAAATTTTCCATTACTTCATTCAAAGCTTCCCTTTCAGTGCCACTGAATTAGCTTGATGGTAAAATAACTATCTGGAGATAAAATGCTGCCTTGTCTATTGCCTTTGCAGAATGAAAGAATCAAGTTCTTAAATCCCCTTTCTAGGGATCTAGGGATGCATGTTTTGGTTGATCAAAAAGTCTCATGCTGGGAAAAATGTCAACATTAGTGACCCAATTATTGTTAAGGGATGGTCCTTTCTTTGCAAAGCTGGCAATAACATTGCAGCATCACGTCATAACTAAGAAATGCAAGTGCTCTCAGGAGTTATGAATAGCCGATCTCTATATATGAAATTTGGATTTCTATGAAGGGTGAGGCCGGGTCACATATTTTCACGGACTATCCCCGTGCTCCACAATACGGACAACTTGTCCAAATAGCACTGATGGGGTAATCCAGCATTCCTCAATCCTAAAACCTCATAGGATCATCACAGCAGGGGTATGGAGGCATATTCATGACTAATTATGTTTCTATATCTTGCTACTCCTCCTCTCTGTGGTCCAGAGCTTCATGGTGTGTTCTGGCCCTGGGGATCAATCACTCTGAGCTGCCTGGCCAAACACCATTGACAGGGCAGACGCAACACAAAGCTGGTCCAGCGCCTTCATGGCATGCCGCCATTCAATTAGTCTTGGTCAGGGGGAGGCATGATTATTCCAAAATTAGTGATTATTTCCCTGGGTAAACAGGCCAGACTTGGGGTGTGTCATCCCTTGTGCGCCTTGCTGGTCACTGGGCCTCCACAAAGGGGGCTGGGGCCTGGAAGAGAGACCAGGGCACAGAAGGCTGCTCCTCCTGAAAGAGCAGCCCACTCCCCATCTCAGCGCTGGACCCCGCGGCCCGACACAGCCCTCCCTGATAAAGTGGTATTTCCCGCATACAAAGGAGGCATCGGGCTTAATCCTCAGCCAACCCACACCCCCTTCTTTCTTCCCAGCATGAGAGCACAATGAGCGTGGACCTTGTCTTAATCCAAAGGTGGGCTATCACAGTAATCTGATAATACATGCTGATCAAAGTCTATTCAATGCTAATCAGGACAACAGATCAGTATTATGATCTAATTAGAGACACCCTATGTGCCACTGGGGTGAAATGCCAGAGCATTGTAAACCTTAGAGAATGGCATTTAAATGCCCCACAAGAACAATGGACTGAGTGTTATACTGTATCATAATCCTAACCCGGCAAAATAACAGTATAGAGGCAAATGAAATGAAATAGAGTAACAATAATTGTTGACCTTGCATCAAGCCGTGAATCATGGAGGATTATAACGTTCCTCTACACTGATGAGTCAATATCTAGGTGTGACCGGGTGTAAAAAGACCTGGCTTGACTGCAGCCCTCCTCACATGCTCTACACGGGTTTCATTGCAGTTCCACGGCAGCAAGAGGCCACTTCTGACACGGAGGAAGATGAACAGGTCGCAGGTCAGTGTCTCACAACATGTCATAGGCTCTACCTTCGATTCTCATTCTGGCCACAGTAAGAGTAGAGAACAGCGCGATCTTGTTGATTTTGCCACTCACGGTATGCCCAATTAGCCATGAGCTATTAACAAAGCACCAAATCAATTACCCACTTGCCTCTCGGAAGTTGTTGTTCTCCTTTGGGGAGGCGCATCAGTCACGCCTTGCCTGCAGAGTGATCCCCTGCAACTCCAGAAACCTGGGTGGCCGCGGCTCTTTCAAAACAGCACAATAGATTTGGTAAACTAAGTCTACTATAACAAGGCTCCCAGTGATGGCTAATCCTATCAAAATGGACTCCTTTACAAAAACAGTGCCCGCTAATGACAGTGATATGTTACGCTTGGAATGCAGGCAAGGCAGAAATCAGTGTGCGATGAAACTGCCTTGTACGACGACCGACATCCTTTCCACCTGGGCCTAAAACAACAAAGCCGTTTTCGGATTCGGCAATGTTTAGATACTTCTTAGCTACGAAAATAAAGGCCAGATGCGCAGGCAGGATTCTCATGTGGCTACATGCAGGCTACTTGTATGCGACGACGAAAGGCAGCCTTGTCGACAGCCACTGCTTTGCAAGCTGACTTTCCCTTTCAGACAGTGTACAAAGAGAGGTTTAACCCTTTAGTCCTAACAAAATGTACAAACATCAGAGACACCGTGGAAGTTGAACTTGGCAGAACATCAGTTGGATGCTGTTTATGTGTGTAATAATAGACAATAGCTAATACATTTTTCAAATTATACAATTTGAGGGTTTGGTATTTCAAAGCTGGCATGTCCAGACAACACAGCAGATAAACTGGATTAGACTCACAGTACAAATATAACGACTTTAAATGAGTCAAATAGAAAGTGTTAGACAGGCAAGTTAAAAGACAACCCCGGACCCCAGAGCAGCGACTGGTGCTCCTAACTTGCTTGAAGTTTGGACGTTGTCCTGAGTGGGCCAGCTCAGCGCACCGCCCCCACCCCCATCCCTAGCCCAACTCCCACACACAGGCAGGAACAAAAAGACCCACCTCAGTGTGGCCCTATCAATGTCACCGCTTTGTGTGGCAGTCTTTCAGGGTACATGAAGTGTCTTTAGCCACAATGAGATCAATAGCGCGGCCAATTGTGGAGCAGCTAGTGGCAACCGCAGCCACACAGGGCTGCAAGACAGAAAAGATAAAGCTGATGAGACTTAACACATTGTCAGATCTGTATCTTTGATCTACTTGTGCGCGGCTCCTTTCATAGGTAACTTTTCAGTCCAGCTTCTCAATTGTGTTTACTGTGTATGAAATGGAATATTGCAGTAGAGGAGAGATATTGAGGCACTATATCTCCATATAGTTAAAAGGCCCCTGAGGACCCTTTAAAGTTTTCTGTGTACTCTGCTGAGCCGCATCTTTCCTGACAGTGACCTCAGTCAGCCTATTGGTACACTGGCTTGGACAGGTCAGTGCCATTGATTTCCCATTCCCTCTTGGCACAATGAAGACTGTCAACGAACCACTGGAACATGTCCTTGACCACAGTGTAACCCACGCTGTTTTATCCTCTACAGCTATTTTGGAGCCCCAGTGATAGTACTACCACCATACCAAGAAGATAGCATACTAACCTTGTACTAGTCTATGTTTGGCTGTAACTTAATCAAAGGCATGTTTACACTACTATAGTGAATTGTTGCACCCAGTAAAACGCAGATTTCCCTGTCCATTACTATTACTTTGATCGTTCCCTTCTGTAATTACGTAAACTGTGGGTGAATATATCATTATAAATAATCAGAGACCACCAAGTTTGTTCGACGTCAGAAGTTTCTCTTCTTTTTCCCAACAGAAAAAGCCCAGGCCTAATTTGCCATCATCAGCTTCTTTTGTTCAAACAGGGGCTGGTATTTGAGAATAATCCTCCTCCCATAGATGGAATAGTGTCTCGACAGGCAGCGGCAAGACTCTGTCAAAACCTTTTCCAGAGGCGAATCTTTGTGAGATCTGCCATGTTCAAGGCTGAATAATGTCGTCTTAATGACAAAACAAAGGATGCAAACTTGCCGACCCAGGAAATGAGTAATTAAGGTCCAGACAAGCAGCCTTGATATACTTATTGTGCTTATTTTGCTGTTGACCTGAATTCTTTATCTCACTGTGGTACTCTCTGTTGCCGTAGGCACATTTTTTATCGCGTGCTCTCATTAAATGTCATTATCTCAAAATTAGTTTTATTAACCGTTTAGCTGTTGAATGCTGCAAGTTTGCTAACATTTAGCAATACAATATGAATTGCCACCGAATTAGAAAGCGAAATAGATGCCTTTACTTTATATTCAACATCTAGTTGTCCTTCCAAAATGCCATGTGTAATGTCATGCAATATCTGACAAAATGACCTTAATTTAAAGGGCTGGCATTGATGTCAACACCAGGTAAATACCAAGTTGCAAATGTGCATTGATTGTTTAGATGCTCCAGGTGACACTTTGTCAGTAGAGAGAACTTTTGTTTACCTCTCAAATTTCACAGAATGTTGAAGGGGCACTAAAAACTGTCGACAAATTACTAAATTGTCTGTGCTGTAAAAGGGATTATGCACCATGTTGGATTCGTCATATCTTTTAAAATAGGCATATAAAAACTAAACTGAGTTACATCATCAGGAAATATAATCTATTTTAAACCAGAAAATGTGAAACAGTACAACATAGAAACAGACACATTCCTCCACAAAAAAAAGAGTAATTTCAAACACATTATAGGTGAAAAGAAGAGAAGAATTAGGTTTTACTGTATTCAGACTGGTTCCAAATTCTCGCTGCCGTACATTCAATGTTAATTGTGGCAGAGCTGAATTTCACTTACAGAAATGCAGAGTCTCCTAGCATCCCTGCTTTTCTCCTGGCTGTCTCACCAACAACTAAAACACCCTCTGTGTGAAGCATAATTCAATAAGGAACATGTTATTGAGATGCAAATGGGTCAATACATTTACAGCATATTTTAGGAACTTCATTCAGTGTTTTGATGCAGACAATCCTTTTGTTCGTTAAAATGTGCAAACTATTCAAAAGATTTCCTTTGTTCTTAACCTTTGTAAGAAAGTGGAGAAAATATTTGGAATGCATTAAGTTCTGAAAACGGGCTGTCATGGCCGACAATGATGGGTAATAGATGTTAGCATTGATGGCAGAGGGGACAAAAAGAAGCGGCTCTCTGTTGTGCACAAACTGCCTGGCACAACTAAAAATGAATCCATTTACTTCAGACTGTTTACTTTGTACTTTTGGCTGTAAAAGGCAAAGAAAATAAAAAACCTCCAATTCACGAGGTGCAGGAGCCAAGGCCTCAACTTCTCTTTCACAGGCCACGTTTTTTCAGCTTTTTAAAAACTCACACGCCAAGCGCCCTGGCACCAAGCGCTGACAAGAAGCAGGGGAGAGAGAAAAGAGGGAGCGAGGAGACAAAACCAAACACAAAAACAGTAACATCTGCAGGCGCTTCCAGCCAGACAGTTTGATGTGAATAACTCAGCACTTCGTGCCCTGACCTTGGCGAACAAAGGGGGGAGATGCCTCAGGAGCGGAGCGGGACACCCCGGGAGGCGAGCGCCCACAGAGCACCCTTGCTCGTTTTGCTGAGCTGGATTTATTGTCCCCCGGCCGGGCGAAGAGGTGCCACCAGGGCACCCAGGCACTGCATGCCACTTGGACTGTCATAGTTTCGGCACAAAGATGGCTGCTTGACAAATGAAGCAGAGCGGCGCAGGAATAAAACATCAATTTCAGAGTGGTGCACTGGGATCACCATGCCATATGAATGCAGATCAGGGTCAGGCAAATAACTATAGGAGTGCCTTTTAAAGAGATTGGTAAATGTAGAGATAGATCAATGTGAGGGGGAATGGATGAATATTTATCAATCCTGCCAGAGGACGCTAATGCATTTACACTTTTATTTCACCTCAGCCCAAAGTTAGAAAAGGCAAATTCCTCGCCATCAAATCAAAGGAAGACACAACAAAGCAACTGTGTACTTCAAGACTTAAATCTTACAAGTTCCTAATCCTTCTGAAGTCCACACGGGACCTTTGGTCTCCATGGCAACGCCGGGGCATTCAACCAAGTGATTGCCTCCAATGAATTTCAGATAAGACAAAATGGAAGTGAATTGATGTGATTTTAATGCAGAAGTGAGCGGTGGAGGGGTGGTCCACTCGGTTCATATTTGAATAAAGCAAACAGAGCAGACAAAAGGCTGACAGCCGTAAATGACATTGTCAGTACAAAAATTATCAGCCAGTTTACAATCTGTTTGCTCATGTAGAACAAACAGAATGTGTGTGGCATCCCCGGGCTTTGTGAATGGCAGGACCGGCAGCCGGCGGCGGGAGAAAAGCAGATATCAGCTCCCCCTGCAGCCCTGCAACAATTAGATAGCAATTTGACAGGCACACTCAAAATGTGAGTTTGTTGTTCTCTACCAAGGGCACCACATCTTTTTTTTCTCAAAAAGGAAATACATTATTGAAGCATCGGCCACAAAGACAAATTGTGTGACCTATGGCCAGGGGACTTGCAGGGTGGGATATCACAGGCGTAGGGAGACACATTCCAAACATAAGACCCTCAGTTACCTAGCGAGGACTCAAATCAAGGTCCCCTTTTCTCCCTGCCCCTCCTTTGGTGGTAGGGGACCAACAGGGAGATCCTCCTTAAAGACAGCCCCGTTAGGCCCCGTTAGGCCCTGTTCCCTCCCTCCTGCCCTTTGTTGTGTTTTGTCACTTGTTTTGTTTTGAGCTTGTTAACTTCTCTATAGCCACACGGACAAGCGGCAGCTGCTGAGCTTGTGGTGGGCCGCAAGGCATCAATTTTACCCCTGGACAAGGAGTGAAAACAGGCCGGGCTTGCTTTTGACAGAACCTTGAACCTTCCCGCTGTAACACTGTCGATCCATGTTGCCAAGGAGCCACACCGCGAGTCCGGCCTAGACAGTGACCATAAAACAGAGTTGTGTCAAGGTGCCAAAGGACCACAAGTAATATCACCACTCACACATAATCCACTAGACCTTTAAAATATCGGATTCCACGGATTCCAGTATTTTGGAAAATGCCAGCTCTTTTTTCAGCATGATTTTTGAACGCATTTTTACTTGTAAACTGCACAGCATAAAACGTCAAAAACTAGGTTCATGATCTCTTGTATGGAGACCCAGTGAAAGTTCTGGTATGTGCAATGTATGCAGGGAATCAGCTGCAGTAAACAAAGCAGGGTCAGGGCCATGGGCCAGCTGAAACGTTGAGTCTAGCTAAGTTGAGTTGTTATAGCAGACTAGCAATAAGTAGAAGTAGGACGATGAGGCCTTGTTAAGCACAGCTTGCCTGACAGATCTAAAAGCAGCAAGCAACATCAGTTGAATCTTATCCAGGACTATACTGTGTCAAACTCCTCACTGCATAAAAACAGCATGTGATAGTGTTAATTGATATTCTTCTCAAGTTTCTCCTCACTGTGCTGTGAGCCCTGGTCTGCTCGCTGGCTGTGGAGATGCCGTTTAGTCTTATTAAAAAGTTGTTTGATTAGCCGGCCCTGGAATGGAGGCTGTGGAAAGGTCTGGCAGCGGCAGATAAAAGGGGAATGATAAATAGGCGAAAAGCCAGGCGATTGCCAGTCAGCCACTAGAGCATCAAAACACATCCATTTCTCAGCAAAGTTGATCCAATTATTGTCAGCCACTCACAGATAGCTACAATGCTTTACTCCTTTCATTCCAGGCTAAATTGCTCTTCCCTTTTTTGCCGATACGGCAATCGGTCATAAAGGGCCAGCCATCATTAGTGTTGTTTGAATTGGAGCCCTGTAGTGTTTGGTTAAGAGGGTAAATGCAAATTTGATGAAAGAATAAGGCTGCATTTACATATCAGCCTCAGCTCACATGGGGAGGGTAAACATTCTGTTTATCTCGAGTGTCATTTTATGATTTCAGTCGAATATAAAACCGACCTTGGCCCAGTCAGAGCAAAAGACCAAGGAAATTTACTGTTGTCTAAACAGAATTTATTCAAGTAGAACTTGTCAACAAATCTCCTGTAACTCAGCAAATAAAAGGAGGATATCAAGATGATAGGAGGAAATGCATCGATGAACCTTTATTTTGAAGTTCAGTAATTAAGATTACTCTATTTCATATTTTTTCCCACCCTAAATTATGCTACAAATGGCCATCAACTCAAAATAAAATACTTATTTATTAATTACAAATAAAATGGTGTCCTCAAGGAAAATGGGACAAGAACATTTTTAATTTATCAAATAATTAAACAAATTAAAAAAAACATCAATATTTCAAAATAATCAAAAATGTAAAAGCCTCTGAAGAGACAAGTGATATGTTGTTTTTTTTTAAAAATATTTTTTATATTTACATATTGAAGTACAGTAACTGAGGGAACCACTGTACCACAATTCTCTCATAAAAGCTGGGAAAAACAAATGTGGCCTGGTGGAAGATTTTTATTTAATGTTCACATTAGGAGACTTAAAATATGTGCCACACATCAGCTATTGTTGTAGATGCACCGTTTGTGAATCGTTATAATGGGAGTGAATTATATTTAAGTGTTCATTTGGGCCGGGGAATACAATGAATTGAATTGAATGTTTTCAAGCAGTTTAGAAAAGAATAAACAAAACTAAGAAATAATAAATTCAATATACAATCTTTCCAACCAGTCCTGCAAAGAAAATATTATATCCCAAACAAACAATATTTCATTTCTGCATAGCAATAGAGCTGAGTGGGCTGTTAAAAAATAAGGCAAAACACTGCCATCTATGGCTATGTTCCTAGGACTGCTGAGGTCCTCTGCACAGAACACAAGGGCAATCACTGGAAAAGTGCACGGCTTGATATCCTTGAATAAAATTAATAAAATATAATTGTAGTCATAAATTTGTCAACACATGCTTTGCGATTTTCAAGATGTGTAAAGGAAAAAGTATTTGGAACAGTGTTCAGACCAAAGTTTCTTGCATTTCTTATGACGCTGACATGTTTTTGGCTTCTGAATTTGACAGATTAGACTGAAACCTAGATTTTCATCCAAATGGGCATCTGGTGGCCATATCCTTTAAGCAACACAATTCTGCACAAATCAGGGGTTCTGTCAGAGCTTTTCCTACCACCTGCTGTGTGTCTTCCCCTCAAAATGATTCAGCCTGCCTTTATTGTCTCATCGTAATTTTGTCTTTACAGTTTGTTGGCCATCTTGCAATACACATTGTATGTTTTGTACTTTTATGGGCAGTGTAATGAGGCTACAAGTACCCTATATTGTATATTCATATAACCTACTGTATATCTTATGGCAAATACTTCATTTGAAGTAAATCTATATTGGCAATAAAAACACATATCGGGCCTAAATTTTGACTTTGATTCAAGAGGAGGGATGATCGCATTAAGGCGCAATAATGAAGTGCATATAGCTGCCAGACTGGGGTAGCAGGTTGGCGGCGAGGCATAGAAGAAAGCCAGATGTCAGGGCTTCTATAGCTTAGGCCTTGACCAGGCCTTCGTCTGCAGCGGCCCTTTATGTAGCTCTCTGTCTGATGCACTGGTCCCCTATGGGAGCTCCAAGGCTTTACTGGTGATGAGACGCGATCTGTCCCGTCTGTCACCTCTCTCCATGTTATTCATACGCCATCCATACAGTCAGTCCTCCAAGGCCTCTAATCCCCGTCTCCCGAGGTAGAGTACAGACAGAGAAGCAGACAGGCAGGCAGGCTGCAAGCCTGCTCATAAGATGTTTAACACGCTGAGCATGACGGAGCATTTCACATTTACAAAATTTGAATGACGATATCAGCATGAGGTTGCGGGATAGTGGGTTACTTGACAACATGGGACTCCTGATTCATGCAATAATGTGCATAGGCAAATGTTAAAGGATGCAGAAACAGGCATATGCCCGGTTTCAGCGGTGCATTTGGTTTTATTGTGAGGGCTACAGTTAGCTTTGGGAGAATACTTCACTTTCTGATTTTGTACCCCAAACTTTTTTTTTTCGTGTTTTTCATGAGGAGTGGCAAACAATCACATATTTTCATATTGGTAACACATTTTTTCTAACCAATAATTGCAGAAAAGTTTTATTAAAACCCCAGAGTGAACCGGGCCAAATGTTTATAAACTCATCTTGAATTTATGGGAAATCTAAGTTCAAGTAAAATCCACAAATGACAATATGCATAAACGTCCCTAGATGTTAGGTGGCATTATGAAACGGAGTTACCTCAGCCTCCCCTGTGACCACACACAAGAGTAAATTTGCTCAGCACGTCATCTCCTGATGCTTACAAACAAATACAGAAAGAGTTTATGTAATGCATTTATTTAAACAAGACCTAAGAAATGAGCAAATAGATCATTCTTAGGGATTCTTTGCTTTGCAAACATGCCTATTATAGATTAAAGTTTGACAGTATGCCAAAGTTATCAAGGTAAACTAGAGCTCTGACTGACAACCTGAAAGTGGTTTCTCTTTGTTCCAAAGTATGTGAGTGTGTGTGTGTGTGTGTGTGTGTGAGAGAGAGAGAGAGAGGAGAGAGGGAGAGACAGCATCTATCTGTGTGTGAATGAACATGAACACAAGAAAAAGGTATACTTAAAAAGGTTCAGCAAGTCTCACACCATGGCACTTGTTTTACCTCCCTCCTTCCTGAAAGCACCATCAATTTAGTGGGGACAACTTGACCACTCCCTTCAAGGATCAGCACAAAAAGACTGACCTGGGACAGACACACAGGGTTCACCTCAGAGCCCATTAATCAAGTGTCAGTGTTGGTGTGTGGATGAGGTCAAATCCTGGCATGTTGTGTTGCAATGGCTGGGTCATGTGCAGGGCAATGCTGTTGGATTAGAGCCACAATATATTAATAATGTTAAAGAAATATTTAGAAAGTGTTGCTTGCACTGCCTGTTACATATTGATTCAGTATAGTGATTAGGAGTCAAACTCAAATACTATAGTTGTGCATGGAGAAGTTAACCTATTTAATGCAGAGGGCAATCACCCATTGAAGGTACTAAATGCATGTGTGTGTGTGTGTGTGCGTGCATGTGTGTGTGCGAGACAAAGACCACCTGTGCAGCCTAGGGAGCCAGTGAATTTGGAGCCAGAGAGTGCTGTGTCAATGGACATTTGATTTGTCACTCAGCAGACTCGGCTCCGGCTGAGTCACTTAGCAGGCCGCACCCGCTTTCCTCCATCTCTCTCTCTGCCTTTCCCTTTTCTTCTCCTTCCACACAAGGTGTATCCAAGGGTTCACCTCCAGGCCAGCGCTGTTGACACACATACCTCATTGCGCGTGGCTCACACCCATGTCTTTCAGTGACTTGCGCTAAGCTGCAGCAAGTAAAAAAATCATCATAGAATTCAAACCCTTCATTATCAAGATATTGTGTTGATTATTTTCTCGAAAGACGCTCTCTGCTTACCAAGAATATTACCGATGCAGGTTCAGAGAAATGCCAGTCAAGTGTTACATTTTATCATGGCTTAGAGAGAATCACAGGCAGACTGCACTTTATGTTGGTGTTTTCTTTAGCCACAATTACAATATGGACATCTGCGTTATGAAAGACTGAAATATTTATATTGTCCCGAAATCATGTCATCGAGATTGTATGTTTCAAAGCCAAGCCTTTTATTTTATGCACACCTACCAATGTAAGGCACAGCTGAGTCTGAAATGAGAGGACCATAGCGCAGGTATTAGCAAAGCCACATCTGAGCTCCACCGCAGGGCTGCAGGTGGCAGACAGTAGCTCAGAAAGAGAGCTGAATGGATACCGCAGCCAAAAAAGATCACAGATGCACACAGGAGCCTGTTTATTGTACACATCATGCCTTTGAGACGGTGAAAAGTTCTCAGCGGTCGAATAACGTGAGGGCAGTGGTAGATAACGTATGGTGTCACCTGAGCCATTCAAACAGTAGCATTCAAATTTCAAGAGTGGCAAAAAGTAAAAGTGTATCAAAACATTTTCTCACATTTCTTTGTTAATGATTTCAATGATTTTAATAAACAAAAGCTTTATTAAACAAACCCATTCCCATGAGTGATCAAATCTTCCTCGCAGCACCGCAAAACTTCTTCTTTCGCATTTTGCAATCAGCACTGAAACGGCTGTGGAACTGAGCGTTGAACTTTGAAACTTTTGAAAGTTTCTGAGTTGAAGTTTCATTGCGAAGTCGCTAGTACAGGTACATTCATGAAGTCTTCGAGGGTGTGGAGCACAACACAAGGCCAACCACATCAAACACTTGATTAATTGGCGGTGTGATGCCGAAGGGGAAGCGGTGTGGGTTGTTACTGTGAAAGGCACTCCTTGACTCAGTGACTCTGGTTTCTGCATAGTCCACCTGAACCTCCCTCCCACGCAATTACAGTACAGAGTGTAACACTAACAAATAGCCCACCACTCCCTTAGCAACAAAGCGCGTCTTTCTATACAAAGCGCGTGTATACGTTGCACTGATGGAAGTCAGAGGTGCATCTGAATGAGTCGAAACCTCCCAGGTCAGGCGAAAGTAAGTTTCCCATGACCAAGAAGACAAGTTTGAAAGCCTCAGACAAAAGGTGTGAGATTATTTAGCCTGTTGAATATTTTTTACCACATATCTCTTAAAAAAACTCCACATCACTCAAGTGGGAAAAACAAACGGGGGTTCAATATGGCAACAAGGATTTCTGTCAGCTCACAGACCTAATAGTTAAACATCTGCTTGGGTCTTCATTAGGAGACATACCATAATATTAAATTGTTGGAGTACTAGTTTGAAACCTGGGGTCAGTCTTTTTTCAGCCTGACTTTTAGAGAGGAACGGAGACGAGCACGAAGGTGTCCATTGCACTAAGCAGCTAATTGATAGGGTGGCCCAGACAATAGGCGAGTGCCACCCGGTCACATTCCTCACATGCCAGTCAGTCTGTCACTGACCCTGAAACGGAGCCCACTTTCCCAATTAGCGTCATTAGTGTGAGCCAGTAAGTGCCCCGGTCACACATGGCTGAAAACCAGGCCCACTCTGGCACCGCGGAAAGACCCCAAGCAAAACACTACAAAAAGGGGCTGGTCCAGCCTTTTCACCAGGTACTGCCTGGGATGTCTATCAAGGCATTCAGGGGATAGTCAGTGTAGATGCAGAATTGATAGGTTCCTCCTGACATACATGATTTTGCATGAGGGGACTGAAGGCAGTGTTTGTGTTTAGTTCTATTGCCTATATGGTCCATATAGGCAATAGTTTCGAACTACTCCGTGAAAAGGTGCACATTTTGCAAAGGAAGAGTCGCGTAAGGCTTCATGTGCAGGATGCTGAACTCGCCTGCCATTGGATCGAAGGTGAATGAAGGCAATGGCACGGCAGAGTGACAGTTGTGGCAGTTGCTTCATTTCTCCGTGTTGCAGAAGACAGCAGACCACATTATTCACTACAGTACCGTGTGTTTTCATGGACACGACTCAATGGAGCACCTCCTAACCGCCGTTCCTTGTCGGACCATCTGTATGAGCTTATAGGCCTATTATGATTCGTATGTCATATGGAAATAGATATTGATTCCACAAATGATATTTTCCTATTCCTCACAATAGTCATCGTTATAGTGGAACCATTTTACATCCGGGAAATGAAAAGAAGGGCATTTACATCCGCGGTCTTTTCTGTATTGTCTGTGGGGAAAGAAAATGTGACGTTAACGTATTTAGCAGATGTTGTTGCTCATTTGACTGCTAATTTGGTTGGGCACGTTAAATGTAGCTTAGAAACATCCGTTTATGGATATGAAGGAAACAGCATCGCTGTTGAATGAGGCCAGCATCATCAGAAAGTGCATTATGTGGCTGGCTGCTGCGACACGCGGAGGGAGGCCTTCTGTTTGGCCTTCTGATGCCTCTGAGTGCTTACTCAGAAGCTTTGAAATGTAAAGTATTGCATCCTGGGAAAAATGTGTCTTTGTGATCACTGTGTTATACTGTCTGACCATTTTCATCATTTTTATAATTTGCTGTGTTTATAATAGGCTGTGTGAGGCTTGGTACCACTGGCTGTGAACCACGCGTTGTTATAAAGGATACAACAGGGTTCATATGAGATTATCCTGTGGTGTGTGTTTAATGCAAAAACTACTGATTTAGACTGAAACAGAAGGACGTCTGATATAAAGCTTGTTAGCTTTGTTAGGCAGATTTTTTTTTTAACTTTTATCCCAAGACAGTTTGAGTTTCTTTGAAGAATATACAGTCTAGCTTTAGATTCATATCTCTGTGAGTTTAAGGATTTACCATACCTGCTTTGATTTCCCTGATATGATTTGCAGTGGACACCGTGCACACCTGCATTCAGTCGGGCCTTCAACTGGCACACCACTTTACCTATCTTCTCTCAACTTGAGATAAGGCATGCTGAGATATTTGAAAGGTGGCAACACACTAAAATAATCAGTCATCATCTTTCACATTCAAGAAACAATAAAGGAAAATGACTGAGAAGCGAAATCAGAGGAGATTAGTGTTAAAGCTGTTGTCAGGTTCGCGGGTGAAAAGAAGCCTCTCTACCTCTCCGCTGAGCAGGTGGGAGTAGCGTGGATTCATCAAGTGAGATTCAGATAGCAAGTTGAGCCAATAGCAAGGTGTTGAAAGGTGCTAAAGCCCATGCAGAAAAGATGGCACCTCCCTATGTGCTGTATAAACACAAAATGTTTCTTAATACTGCAAGTGTCAAGAGAGGAATAAAGTCTTTGGCGTATGATCTTCTAACAGTGTTATGGGGAAGATGGGAAAAATGCAGACTGGTTGTTCACACTCAATGAAAACATGGCCGGGGTAAAGTACTGCACTGCTACAGTATTTTCCTTATCTGAAGAGAATAATGTACAATACAATACAAAACAATACGCAAAGGTGTTGTCTCACTGCTGTTTTCCCATACCTTATTTTCTGATAGCAAGCTGTAATATTGTGCTAATGTCAATAAATGGTCTAATAGCACAAATCAACCCATACAGAGTGAGTGCACTGAGTGCCTTTAGTGTGTTTGCTTGATGAGTTGTCTGGCTTGTAGTGTCTGAAGCCACTCACCTCGCTCTCTGTCATAAAGAGGCTGTTTGCACAGAGATCCTCAGACTTACTGAATATCACACTCTGAAAAGTAGAGCACTTATAAAGTTAGCTCTTGATCTGTGGATCTCAATGCCATGTTGGTGAATCAGGGCAAAAATAATCAGCCATCTCTCTGTTTGTATAACTGCTAAGCCAACCAAGCCTCAGCAAGCAAACTAGAAGTATTGTGTACAACTCCAGCTGTGATACCCTCCTGATAATCTAGCAATATGGACAGTGGAGAGCCATATTTGCTTAATGCAAGGTCAATATTGAAATATAGCCGCAAGCGGCTGTTTGCGGGTTCAAACCCTTTTGCGGTTTAACAAATCTGAAACTGTGTTTTAAAGAATCTTTAGCCTCTCTGGGATAATCTAGTCCAGATTTGACCAGTATAAGTGGTTTTTGATCTGGACCTGGTCTTTTTCAGTTTTCACAAATACAATAAAGGTTTCACAAATCTGCGCCAGGCCAATGCCCTTGTTCGGCTACGCCGTCACCCCCTATCGGTCAATTTCGAAAACATTTTGGGGACATGTTTCAACAGCTTAATTAAAAATATCCACCAAGTTTGGTGATGTTTGGAGAAACTGTCATTGATTTACGGCCAAATTTGCGCCATGCCCATGCACATGTTTGGAACTGGTGGCGCCTCCTATTTCAAAATAGTTTTACACACGTGGTACAACATTGATATGAAATATATCCTACGAGTTTTGTAATGATTGGACAAACAATTTCTGATTTATAGTCTGATTTGTGTTTTTTTTGCATTTGTAGTGCCCCCTAGTGGTCGATTTGAATGAAACCTTCAGGGTATGTTTCAGGTACTTATGTGGCCATATCCTGCAAGTTTTGTGATGATTGGCCCAACGGTTGTTGACTTTGGTCTATTTATGTGCTGAGCCACGCCCCTTTGAAGTTCATTGGTCAATATCTTGAAAACTAAATAAGATATGAACAAGCTTTATGCAACTTCTGATATGCTTGGTCCAATAATGATCCACAAAAAATTTTGTAGCAATCGGATGTACGGTTTAGGAGGACATGTCAAAAATGTGTTTTTCAAAAAATTCAAAATGGCAGAAAATGTTGTCACCTGGACTGTAGTGGTTTTTGAGGCTGTTTTGTAGAGCACATTGAGCTGGACTTGTGTGTCAAATTTTAAGTCAATTGGAGTCACAGTGTGATGGGCGTGGCCTTTCCAAAATCACGTTTTTGGGCCTTAATTACAGCGCCCCCTATTGAGCGATTTCAAAATAGTTTTACACACTTTACATACAATTTCTGATTTATAGTCTGATTTGTGTTGTGCCACGCCCATTTTTTGCAGTTGTAGCGCCCCCTAGTGGTCAAATTGAATGATACTTACAGGGTATGTTTCAGGTGCTTATGTGGACATATCCTGGAAGTTTTGTGATGATTGGCCCAAATTACAGTGCCACCATCTAGCCGATTGGGCTCATGTTTCTTGGGAAGCATTTGCACATCATTTCCAATTATTGGACCAAGTTTCATGGTTTTAACTCATTCCAGCTCATGGCAATTTGAGCCGCGGCATAAGAATAATAAACTGGCAAACCCCTGTAACCCTAATTATTACAACCAACCTATGGTCCTATGTTGAAAGAAGTTTGCCATTGTCACCTATCTCTCTTAGGTGCTAAAGGAAAGTGTGATCACTTAATCGTTTATTTTAGTCTTTGAGGCTCATTTATTTTCACAACTGAATAATACCACACACCTGGGCATTTAAAAGAAAATCCCTAATAAATTGTCTCATGTTGTAGTGAGCAACACTGCCCTCCAGTGGACGGTTGGGGCCATAGCGTACATACATCTGCATTATAGAAGCCTCGTAACATAAAACATGCACTATAGGTAAATGGAAGTAAATGGGAAGGTAAGCAGAGAAAATATCATATGAAGAACTAATATCACCTACACGAGACTACACACACAACCACACTAATCCATATTTCTTCAAAGGGTAAACTGTGATCCATGAGTGACTTTATGAGTGCTGCATCCATTCCCCATCCGTGCCAGGCTATCGCTACATACGGGTCCTCTCGTCTTATCATCGCTCCGACAGGTGGTCTTACCTGGCCGTGGCTGGGAAGCGGGCAGATATGAAGGGGATGTGCAGGGCAATAAAGCCATAACTCACTGGCTGTATCGAGGGGACGTTACATGCGGAGCACCACCTGCTAGATGTAAGGACTCTTTATCACCAGCTGGCCAGTGTTTTATAGCACCTCTCTTTTATAGTGGATAGCCAATGGCTGTGATTAGCACGGAGGTCAGGAGCAACACGGAGGACCTTTCTCGTCATCTGGATGTGTGGCTGATACCTGTTGAAGCACTGGGGTTAGCGTAACCATCCATTTTTGCTGTCTCTCTGATTGTCTTTCACTGTCTTTCAGTCGCTCAGCCAATGTAGGGTTGAACAGGGACTCATCACACCTTATTCTGTGGCGCCACCAAGTGTTTGATATGGCGCACTGCAGAGTTTCCCCTACAATTGAATATCTGGGTGTCGCCCTGCTTTAGGGAGCTGCTAACCCACCTCAAAGAATTTCATTAGTCATTAGTCTGGGTTTCAATGGAGAGATTTAGTGTCACGTGGTCCAAATGCTGTTGTGTTTGTGAAATGTTGTCGTGAGCTGTACATAAAATCCAAAGGTATAAAGATACATGAATACTTGTCTCATCATTTGTTGACATACAATAAAAAAACAAAGACTATAGGACAGAAAGAAGACAACGCCCTGAGCTGAGTGTTGCATCAATTACAAAGGTTTCAGAGTTTCACTGTCTGAATGGTGGTGGTCACGCAAGTCAGTTGCACAGATGAAGCCAGGCATGTGCAACTGATAATCATAACTGCACTGTTGCCTCAGATGATGAAAACATGTTCACCCAACATGAAGCTGCCGAGGCTCTGTTCCTACCCAGCAAGCTGTTAGCGCCAACAGCAGCATACCAGAATTCAAAGCACTTTTCAGTTGCGTGAGCTCGCTGGACGTATAGAAAATCATCTGATGCTATTTTAGAGGCACGCTTATGAAATATGTTACATGTGCTGATATCTTTAGAAAAAATATATTTCATACATCTTATTTACGAAACATTTGGACATGATAAACTAGAAGAAATGATTTATATATGATAACAATTTTTTTATTAATGTACATTATGGGTCATTTTATCAGTTGAACATTTATATGATAATGAAAAAAACAATTTATACATGAACATACATTTTTCAGAGATGCATGATTAAAAAGCTTCAGCCAGTTCTCTCTATTAAGGTAATCCAGTTCACAAACTTTGAGAGCTATACAATGCTTTAGTCATGCAAACAGTGATAGAAAATAGGTTTTAAACAATCATTTTTTATACATACATCTTCTGATGCACTTGCACATATCAGTGATGTACCATACCACCGATCAGCCATAACATTAAAACCACCTGCCTAATATTGTGTAGGTCCCCCTCGTGCTGCCAAAACAGCTCTGACCCGTCGAGGCATGGACTCCACAAGACCTCTGAAGGTGTCCTGTGGTATCTGGCACCAAGACGTTAGCAGCAGATCCTTTAAGTCCTGTAAGTTGCGAGGTGGGGCCTCCATGGATCGGACTTGTTTTTCCAGCACATCCCACAGATGCTCGATCGGATTGAGATCTGGGGAATTTGGAGGTCAAGTCAACACCTTGAACTCTTTGTCATGTTCCTCAAACCATTCCTGAACAATTTTTGCAGTGTGGCAGGGCGCATTATCCTGCTGAAAGAGTGTACTTGGTCTGCAACAATGTTTAGGTAGGTGGTACGTGTCAAAGTAACATCCACATGAATGCCAGGACCCAAGGTTTCCCAGCAGAACATTGCTCAGAGCATCACCCTGCCTCTGCCGGCTTGCCTTCTTCC
>OOFE01021276.1:0-10373 GCA_900323365.1 Monocentris japonica | reverse complement strand
GCTGCATTGTTCGGACTGCAGGCAGTGCTTTATATAATACTGTCTAATAACTCAAATGTATTCTCTCTCAGCAGAGACAGGCACCCAAATAACAAGTACTTGTATACATGTACTGTATGTGTGTATATACTATGTTTGCATGTAGGTGTGTCTGTATGTACGCATCATTTAGCATGCTCTATGAAGCATTTTGTGTCTATCAAAATTAAGACCACATAAACCCCATTGCTTCCTTGCTACTTGTGTATTACCTGCAAAGTAAAACCAGTTCCTGTTTTGTGCCGTAAAGGAATCCAGCAGATTGGAAAACTGCATCTACAAAATTGGACACACAATGTAGACATTGCAGTCATTTAGCTGACAGTTTTATCCAAAGCGACTTACAAGTTACAGTTTTACACTACGTGGAGATCAAACTCATGACTCTGAGACTGGGAGTCTCATGCTCTACCAACTGAGCTGTCCGGGCCAGACAGGCTAGATGCTGCCAGTTTGTTTACGGTGATTGAACTACTGTCTCAAAACAAATCCATCAATGTCATAATGCTCCATCTATCCCCTTTAAAATGTATGCACTTATAGTACCTTGGATAGTGTCCAATAAGTGTCATATGTATACATACATATTGTACTGTATGTACACACACAGATATAAATACATTCACCCTGGACATATACAGCTATACACCTATCATCTCTCATAACTAGATACATCTGTTATAACTAAATATATTGACATAACAGGTATGATTCAGGATATTGGCATCCCTCCTTGACAAAAGCAGAGGAACATTTGCTGTTGCTGCTGTTTGCTTGTTCGCCCTGAAGCACCAAGACACAGAGGGAGATTTATCTGCTTTGCTGTGTTCTCCAGTTCATAAGACGCCCGCGTGTCCTTCGGCCAGTGTTGACTTGCACTCTGTTGAATCTCGTGTGACATTCTTTAAGAAACCAAACTGCGCTGAAGAGCTTGAACCTTTGACCTTTAGCAATGATGCAGTACGGCTGTGCCGTACTGCCAAAAAGTCCATTTGGATTCTCACTCTCAGATGAGTCACTGTTTGGTCAAACACAGCAATTTCCTTACACTCACCAGTCTGTCACTGTCATCTTCTTCAATTACAGGACAGAACATTCATAAATGCTGAAATGGGGATTTCCAGCGGTTGGTGGCAGACCAGAAAAAAAGATTTGCAGTCTGTTTCATATACTGAGTAAAGACGATCAAATCAAAAGGTGCATGCATCAGAAAATTAAAAGTGCATTAAGTGTGATTTTTGCTGCGCACCAGTAAAACAATCATGAAAAATCAATATGGTTCTGCATTGTGTCCAACAACATCTTAAGAACAGTTGTGGTGAATTTGGACGTGGTAACTTGCACAACGGTTTACGTCTAAGGTGAGTGACCATTACTAAAAAATGTCTTTGTACTGATCTCCATTCAGCAGTCTGCTGCGAGCGCTTGTCAGTGAAGTTGCCGTTGTGTGTTTGACTCAAAGCAAGTTAGAACATTTTTTCATTGATATTGACGCCCTCTGCTTCATTTGCCACCAGTTTCAGTCACTAAAACATGATTTTCTTTTGCGGATTGGATTGGATTACATTCAAAAGCATGTCTTCAAATGATCCACACATTCACAGAGTCACCTTTAGTCTTCTGCTCTGATTTGTAACTGCACAATTTAACAACTAGTGTTTTTACCAGTAAGTAGTCAGTGTTGGTAATTTCAGTTTAGCATTTTGAATGGCAGTGCTTTTCATGTGAACACGAGAGATTTTAGTTATGAAGATTGTGCCAAATGTACAGAATTGTGTGTTGTACTTTGCAAAAAGTATGATACATTAAATAAAAACTGCAGTCTGAGTAAAAAGCAGAAAATATTTTTGTAATTTTGCTGAATTGGTTGGGGACATTAAAGGTTTGGGACATGATTGTCAGGTTTTAGTCATTGTGTCTGAAGTTCCAGCATTAGTGTGTAATTCAGAAAAAACTGTAAATTCAAATATTTCCTCAGTGTTGTCTTGAAATACTGTTGTTCAGTCCTGGTATACATGCACGTTTATGTGAGTTAGCTATAGACCCCACTGCCATTTAACATTGTGATATTATTGTTGTTGTAACTGCAGCACACAGTGGCCTAGTTGACAGTGTGGCACTGCCACTATCCTCATGCATCGTAGCTACTGACCACCAGTGGCTTTGAATGATCCAGATTAGCTCCATGATTGGGATCAGTTTGAAGTGACAAAAATTTGCACTTAAATTATCATTTTTACTTTTATTTTGTTGTATCTGTTTTCAGTGAAGCTCGTTTTATGGCACTCAAAGGGAAAGAAAATGTTAAGGTCTACCAATGTCGCTGTCCCATAGCACAAAATAGCCATAAAATGTCTGCAGGTAGGGTTTAATACCAATGACTCAACTATTACTTGGCCAGGTGCTGAGATTTCTGGCTTTCAAAACTTTCTGTCCAGTCCTCTGTTTTAGAACAAAAACTCCCCACTGACTGGAATTTCAAGACAACCCCCCCCCCCACTTCGCCTCGCATTTTCAACTGCTCCACGATGGAGGAAGGTGTGAGCGACCAGCATCACAAGATGTTTCGTTCAAAGCAGTGTTATTATTCCCTTATTTTGCGTGGTGATATTTTACCTCTTCACTAGAGGTTCTGTTGGATCTATGCTCTAATTAACTCTCTTACTTGCTCTTTTGTGAAAATGTGGCTTTTATATTTCTGTCAATTACAGGCTACCATAAGCTGTGCCAGAGACCTGTTGATGTTGTTGCAATTCCTTGGTCGCCAGTAGAAGTCATGTAACTAAAAGCAATGAATTACTTGATACTCCTTTAAAAATGCAAGATTTATAGGTGCAAATAGAAAATAAATAAAACACAGCACTAATAAAGACATTATGACTATAAAACATGTTGCATAGCTGCCCATGCTCTCAGGTTGTCTCCAAATGTTCAATAATATCCTTAAATATGGCACAAAACACCAACAGTAATGTAGTTCAGCAGCAAAGTGATGTCTTGACTAGACCCTAGAAAGTCATAATACTGTAACTCATAACTCTGCTTTTCCCCACGCAGCACCAGAGTACATATTTTCACGATCATAAATGATGGGGAGGTCCCCCCTGCTCATCTGTGGCAAATGGATGGTTGCCTGAATGGATATGCACAGCAATGAATATGCTGGAGCCATTACTCTGTCTCACTGTGACCTTTACACTGGGGATGCAACTGAAACATATGTTCTCTAACAAGAACCTTTTTTCTGCAACTCCTATTTATCTCTTGGGTCTCATAAAGTCCTAGCCTTTGTTGTTTATAGTGACCCTTAGCTTTTCAAGCTGGCTCTTATGACAGTGAATTCTGTTGCCTCATTACAATGATAAAATAGAAAGTGAAGGGAGAACTTCACGTCCTCGCTGAACTCAAACTGCTTTAGTATTCAGATGCTGCCTCAACTTGTGCATATAGGAGGCAAACTCAAAATATAGGCCACTAGTTAGCAGCGCTGTGTATTAATAATTCAGTAAGACGATGGTTCTCATACTGTGCAACCAAGGTTAACTGTAAATGAAAAGATAAAGATAAAGAACTGTAACTCCCTGGTTGTCGTTGCTGTCAAGTCAAAACATCACAACCCAGTTTGAGAGATTTTCCTGTTTTTACCTGAATTGGAGGTTTACATGATCCTTTATGGGTCCACAAAGCCCATGAAAAAATTCATAAGCATGAATCTAAAATATGGCAAGGCATCCATCATTCTTTTGCATCTTGGTTAGAAGATACGAGCACAGAACCAAAACAAAAGGAATAAAAGAATGTCAGAAACAACAGAAATATTCCTTTGTGTATCACTTTCCATCCATACTTCAGATTACTAGAAAAACAATCAATATCTAAGTTGAGGCTAAAACTGCAACACATACTGGTTACATGTTCAGAAAGCATTTAGCTCATACGTGGCGTGTGTGTGCGTGCATGCATGTGTGTGCAATTGTGCACGCTGAGGTGATTCCTCATCTCGTTATTTGACTCTGCTTGACTGACATGAAAAACGGTGTGTTATTATGTTAAATTATGGAAATGTTTTTATCAATAAATCCTACTTTCTTCCTCTTTTGATAACGAGCACAGAAATTCAGAGGAAACTGCCGAAACTGTTGGCAACCACTTTCGGGTCTGCGGGTTATCAGAGGGAAGAAGTACAAGGCTGCATTACAAAGAATGGTGATATCTGACAGTGGAGTGTGTTCTTCAGAAACCTCGGAAAACGCTTTGTGGGCGTTTGGTATGCTGGGAGCATCCGTTTCATTCCAGTGGACAAAGGTTACAAAAATAACAGCAATGAAATGAATCCCTGTATCACACATTATCACCATTAGATAGATGTGTTCATGGCATTAAAAAATACATAGTTTAAAAAAAAGGGCATGATTTGTATGGATCTCCCATTAGTAATGTGGAATGAATTTTTGCTGCTCCTCTCAAGTCAACTTTTTTTTTAAGAAATTGGATATTTCTTCTTCCCTGTTTATTCTGCAAGGGGTGCTGTGCTTCGGTGTATCTTTACTCCCGTTTGATGTCTTTATAATGAGTTAAAGTTGTGGTTTGCTCTCTGAATAAAAAGCAGACAAGGCACATAGTACTGTTCCTGTTTTATTTGATGTAGACCTCCAACAGCTGAATTGATTTGACGTATGGGCCGATACCCTGGGTTAAACTCTGACATGAGAGTGGCATCATTTAATCTTTTTTGTTGTTTCGCAGTCTTTTTCTGTTCATGCTTATATTTTATATTTGTGGCAAAGGCAAAGAAAATAAACAGTTTGACGGAGACACAATAGGAGACAGATAGAAGGAGATAGATAGATAGATAGATAGATAGATAGATAGATAGATAGATAGATAGATAGATAGATGGGTAGATAGATAGATAGATAGATAGATAGATAGATAGATAGATAGATAGATAGATAGATAGATAGATAGATAGTCAGGTAGGTTTTTGAGTCATTGAGTCTCAGACATTTCTTTGAAACAAACAGATATTCTTGTCCTGGAGTTGTCTGGTTTGGTTGTCTCAATAAATGAAACAAACTAATTACAGCAAAGAAGAGTCAAACAGTCGAAGAGCAGAAAACAAAGGAAACAGTGGGGACATACTACATCTAAAGACACTAGTTTTCTCAATTACTCACCCTCATGTCCCACAATCAGAGTATTACAACAATTAAAGGCAAGAATATATCAAAATAACTTGAGCACAATAACTCCCATGAATAGCGTTTTCTGATGTTGCAGATAGAAGTTTTAGCTATACAAATATTCTTTGGCTCCGCCCAGAGCCAAAGAACCACAGCAGTTAAGCTGAAGTTAGCTAACTTCAATGTTAAAGAAGGAACTTTGGGAAAAATAAAAATACAAATATAAATGGCAGTGACTTCTCCTTTTTAACCATGGTATTCATCATCTTGGCCAGCTAACTAGCTTACCTAGATAGCTTAGTCTAGTATGGTAGTTTGAACTTGGAAGGTCAGCTAGGCTAACTAGCTAACCTATAACTTATTATGGCTTATTATGGCTATTAGTAGCAAGAGCGCTAGGCTTCATAATATTAGTCTACCTCTTCTCTTAGCCTTAGCATTTTTACTGGGCCTTCAGTCCCATGTCATGAATGAATGAAAAAAATCATTGCCATTTAGATTTTTTGTTTAGATTTTGAGTTCCATCTTTGCCATTCAAGATTCATAGTTAGCTAACTTGCTAAACTGTGGTTATTTTGCTCCGCCCACTGAGGTTTAACTCAAACATTAAGATAATTTCTGCCTCCGAGAAATATTCAGACAACTAAAACTTCAATCTGCTTAAATATCTAATGTAAAGTTAAAGCAGCATTAAGTAACTTTTATCGACCTCTATCAGCGACCAAAGAATTGCAACACCATCAGCAGGTACCTGGCACAGCTTACGGTGGTCTGCAATTGATAGAAATCTTAAATTCACATTTTAACAATAGAACAAGCTCGTTAAATAGAGCAGAAATCCAACAGAAGTGTCTCATGAAGAAGTAATACATCACAAATGACAAAGCAGTATTATTGTGCATTGCTTTTTTGGCTTGAGAACAAAATATGTTGGGACGCTGCACCTCATTGCACCACCGCAGGGGGGTGGTTCCAAAACAGGCCGGAAAGTGAGTTTTAAAAGCCAGAAATCTCAGCACCTGGCGAAGTAATCGCTGAGTCATTGGTATTGATCAACAGCCCTATCGAACCGCTGCAGATACAGTATATTATGGTCATTTTGTGCTATATGGGAAAATAAAAATCTTAGTTAATGCAGTTTTAAAGATGCAAGTTGGTAAACATGTCATAGATAGATGGCAGTTCTTTATGCATTAGGTAAATGCTTGATTTACTCAAGGAGGATCTGCCGAGCTTGTATTCTGTTATTAATGTCCCAATTAACACCCATTCAGCTACAGTCATTCCCACCTGGGAGCTGCCCAGCACCACCAGTCTCCCACTGTGTGCCACAGAGCAGTTGTGGGCTAAGCTGCAGGCTTTTGTTGAGCGAGGGTACATCTCTTCATCTGCCCCGGCAATGCTCTGATCCCAATCTGACTTCTCTAACCACGAGGCTACCACAACCACACATGCACTGTAAAAGGCCCTGATGAAGACGCGCAATGTTATTGTTCTCTACGTTACATTGTGCTACTTCACTGACATGCTGTGTCTTAAAGTGAAATCTCTGCCGTATGGTCGGTTCACATTACACAGCACTGCACTTAGTATGCCACAGTGAGTCACGTGAAGTATGTTATTGTTCTTCAGTGACACATGATGATAGCGTTACAGCTGTATGGTATGCATGCCCCAGTCGACAAAACATACCATACAAGCAAATGTGCTATCATGATGAATGTTCACCTGAACATTGTGAAGGGGCATGATGAAGTTCTTGCTTCCCTCTCTGGCCCTTTGCAATGCGTCCTTGTGGGAGATTCCTATTGTCTATAGTAATAAACATGACTAATCACTTCGAACTTGGCCAAGTCCCTTGATGCATGCCCTTTGAGGCTTGCTGCAGGCACAGTTAGGTGTTGCTCATCCCGTTGATTTGGTACACAAACATCGGATTATTTCACCCAACTATCCGGTTGCATTAATTATTCATTGGCAACCCCCTATTGCCTCTATGTGCTGCATACAAATCCTTGCAGGAGTGACCTATATTGCATTTAGGAGGAGAGACAGTGGGTTTTTTATCAGCAGAGCATAGCGGGATTTGAATGATTCCCCAGTGTGACCTCATCCTTATGACTGCATGCTCACCCCATTATCATGAAGTGACCCAGATTTTGTGAAACTCCTTTTGGAGTTCAGAGCCACAGGAAATGGTCCCACATTGGTGGCTCTGTGTTGTTGTCTGAGTCGTAAATGCTGGATATTACTGAACTCCCACTGATTGACCAGAGGGAAACCTTCCCCCTCAGCTAAGCTTTCCATTATCTCATCGTAAATCAGCCACTGCTTCACATACCTGCCTCAACGCCGGCGACAATTGGCTGCAGCCTCCCCTAACACATTGGAGTGGGAGTTTTTGGGAGGGGGGAGGTAGAGGGGAGGTTGCAAAGGAGTGTGTGAGATCAGTGGTAAATCCATTGTAATCTCCTTCTAAGCTACAGACCTGCTCCATAGAGGCCTCATAAGCAGGAGATGGTGCGTTATGACTGGGCCTTTCATCCAGGCAAAGGAGATTACATCTGAGGAATGCTCGGCTTTCAGAAGTTCTGGTCCGAGTTCACGCAACGCCTCATTCTAGTCACATCCGCATCAAGGAGGCGCATCAGAGACCTTCAAAGCTAGCACTTATATAATCTGGTCGAGACCTATATTTCCACAAAAGTGCACAGCTGAATGTGTTATTCACAACTTTGCATCTTGGGTGCACTGTGAGCAAAGAAAGAAATGTAGCCCTTTTGTGTGCCAGCTTTCCTTGGGGCTACTCAGTGGAATTGAATATAACACTCACTAAATTTGAACACATTCATGTGATATTAACAGATTAAGCCTCATCCAAGTGCCTCAAAAAATGTGTCTTTAAGCTGTCAGCTCAGTTTTCTTATATTGAGAAGGTCTGGAAAAGTCGATTTAATTCTTTCAGAATCAGGATCGCTTCATTTTGTACAAAGGCCATTTTGGTCCCTTTTCAGAACAATTTTATTGAACTATGAAATAATAATACATTTGTATTTGCATTTTGGCAAATAGACACTCAATCTGTACAACTAAGACTTGTTTTAACTTCTTTCCCACTGCTGGAAACGGGTGGCAGGCCTTACAGAAGAGGTTGGTGGAGTTCTCCCCTCCAGTGGTTTGCGTTATGTCGGCATTTTCTTCTACTGCTGGCTGCGTGGCACCAACATTTTCTACTGAGTCCCATAACGCTTGGGAAAGAATCGTCCCGTTGTAGGCTCTCCCCAAATCACCTAAGGTTGCCCAAAGTGGACAGAAGTTGCATGAGCCGCATGTGAATATGTTGCAACTCAACAAACACAATGTGAACAGGTTGAAAGGCAAAAATGGTTGGTTGGCATTTTTAATCTCACAGGCATTTTTTGAACTTTCAAGGGTAATTTTTGCCCAGAGCCCCTGTTAATTTCTGACCCTGGTGCGGGGCCATCTGGACCACTAACACATGGTACAGCACCTGACATTCAGTGTGGGGATGCAGTGTAAGGCATGTAATACACAGCAGACTACATATAAATCACGCTACATATATACAGTACCAGTCAAAAGTTTGGACACACTTTAATGAGAAAGTGTGTCCTACTGTATATACATATACATTGAGCTCTATGGGCATTCAGGCATAGCATACGATTCTTTGGATACTTCCTCAAACTCCCCATAAACGTACATGATCTTCATATCTATTGTGCGCGCTCTCTTAATCATTGAGCTGCACTGGAGTTCGGCATGCCGCTGAGGAGTTAGATTTATGGTACTCATCCACACAAAGACACCGAGACAGAGAGCGGCTCACCGGGGAATACCCTCGCCTACGATATTGATGGGAAGGTTTTATTAATATGAATAATGATCGAGGGCTGTCAGCGATGATGGATGATGTCGGAGGTAAACGGTCAGAGGGGTTTCTCTGCCTCACCGTTCATCTGTCTCTAGAACAGCTGCTGTGCGTCTCGAGAAGGGGTTAGGGCGCGTCGGGCCGCTGAGGGGATCTGATCTGAGCGCTGCCTGTACCTCCAGCATCATCGCAAGCTGTTTAGGGAAGAGCCAGCTCAGCAACACCACACTCATCCTGGTCTCTGTTCAGCGGATGCTCCTCATACCCCCGAGGCTCTGGCGGTTTAACTTACAATTACTCTGTTATGTCCAATTAGTCTTGTAATCACGCTGTTGTAATTGCAGCAGCGATCGCAGCTTATACTACAAAGCAACGTTCGTCACAACATATTGATTGCATCTACACTGGATGGTCTTAATCTTAGATCTCATTGCACAAAACTTCTTTTTTCGACTTTGCTGAACGTAATTGTCATCAAACCAGCATGCTCATCATTAGACAATGGTCAGGGGATGCTTTTTCCATAAAACGTCTAACAAGATCCACATGGTAATAATTGAGAGCACATTGTGATAAATACTCATTGTTTACCAGGCAGCCAGACAAAGTCAAGCCAGTGGGACTGATCTGGGTTTCTGCTTGAAGAGGAAATGTGATTGAACACAGCTTTAGGTTTTTCTTTTTTTAATAAGTCACATATTGACAGTCAATTTATTCAATTATATAATTATATATTGTTTTTCAATCAGAAAAATGTTTCCCTCTTATTAAAACATGTTTATTGGGTTATGCTTTATTGCCTGTAATATACACACCGATCAGCTACAACATTAAAACCTTTCGGCGGTGGACAGGGGTCAGCATGGGCACTCTGACCGGTCTGCGGCTATGCAGCCCCATACGCAGCAAGCTGCGATGCACTGTGTGTTCTGACACCTTTCTATCATAGCCAGCAGTAACTTTTTCAGCAATTTGTGCTACAGTAGCTCTTCTGTGGGATCAGACCAGACGGGCTAGCCTTCGCTCCCCACGCACATCAATGAGCCTTGGACGCCCATGATCCTGTCACCGATTCACCGGTTGTCCTTCCTTGGACCACTTTTGGTAGGTACTAACCACTGCATACCGGGAACACCCCACAAGACCTGCCGTTTTGGAGATGCTCTGACCCAGTCGTCTAGCCATCACAATTTGACCCTTGTCAAAGTCTCTCAGATCCTTACGCTTGCCCATTTTTCCTGCTTCCAACACATCAACTT
>OOFE01021273.1:0-17485 GCA_900323365.1 Monocentris japonica | reverse complement strand
ATTAATGCATCTGTGAGAAAATGGAGTATCAAGTGCTATTCTAGATGCCTCATCTAGTTTAGGCATGTTAAGGGAATCAAATTCTCAATAAATTCTCTAAAGCGGTTGTTTATCTCCTTTGGATTTGGATTAGAGTTGATTTTATGAATTGCACGCTTTGTCTTAAGTTTCAGTAGAAGGTTGCTGATCTTATCGCTAAGAATAGAATTATATTATATTTTAAATGCAATATCTTCTTGTAATTGTCTTGTGCTAGAGAGTTTCTGTAAGATTCTTCAGTGGCTGGGAGTATGTCCTCAATCTCCTTGAGTCGTTTAAATTCTTTTTTTCTTTTTTTTGAAGCTTCAAAAGAAATGATGTGTCTTCTCATAACCACCTTAAGGGTTTCCCAGAGCGTGGAATCAGATACATCCCCCCTATTACTGGTTTCAAGGAATTCACCCAGACGTGCAGCCATGTATTTCTTAAACACTTGTTCAGTGAGCAACAAAGGATTAAAACGCCAACAGTAGCTGCGTTTCTGTATGGAAAGTTTCAGCTGTAATGAAATAGGGCTGTGGTCGGATATCAGTATGTTGTGGTATTTACCATTTCGGATGTTAGGTATTAATTTTGAGTCTATTAAAAAGTAGTCAATTCTAGTGTATGACCTATGGACATGAGAGAAGAATGAGAAGTCTTTATCCGCTGGGTTTTGCAACCTCCAGATATCCACCATATTTCTAGACTTAATCAGATTATTTAGTGTCTGAACAGAGGCTATGGTGGGCGGAGCACAGGAAGAAAGCCTGTCAAGGTATGGGTCAAGGTAACAGTTAAAGTCCCCTCCTACCACGATGTTGGTGCCGTTAGAATCTGGGAGAAGATCACACACTTTGCGAAAGAAAACTGGGTCATCGATATTTAGGCCATGTATGTTCAATAACATGACAGGGAGAGAGTCAAAACTCCCAGATATCAGAATAAATCTGAGATCATTGAATCAAATTTAAAGGGAATATTCTTACACATCAGGATAGCAACGCCTCTAGCTTTAGATGAGAAAGGTGACTGGTATACATGGGATATCCAATTAGCTCTCAGTCGCCATTGCTCAGTAGGTCTGATGTGTGTCTCTTGTAGAAATATTATGTCAGCCCCCAGCGATTTTAAATGTGAAAACACCTTGCCTCTCTTCACTGCATTGCCAAGGCCTTGAACATTCCAGGAAACCAATGAGAGCAACTTGTGTTAACTGACATATATTATAGAGTGGAGAAAAATAAAGGCTTGTGAGCTCAGATAAAAAGAAAACACAGACATGTCTGGCAGTTAAAAAAAAAACATAAAAAGTTTGCAAACATTGAACAATGATGGTACCCCACCTTCATCTTTCGCAGGGACTGTGTCACTTCACAGAACCTGCTCTGCTGCTCCATCACATCGGCTGAGTAGTCTGGATAGATGGACACTCGCTGGCCATTGTACTGTAGCGTCTGCTGTTGTCGACCAAGCCGCAGTATCATTTCTTTTTCCTGGCAGAAAAGCACTCTGGCAATGAGGGTGCGGGGTCTGAGAGCTCCCTTTGTCGGGTGTTGCTGCTGGATTCTGTGTGCACGGTCAATAGTTACCGGAAATATGTTACTTTACGAGCAGGTTTCCAATTTATAGCATGCCTATCACTGTATGAACGGATGAACTGTTGACCTCTGACAGCTGAATGTGCAGTCACCACTAGCATTTAGTGTTTTGTTCAGACTCTCAGCATCAGTATTTGCAATCCAGCAAAATTAACTCTTGGAACTCTTGGAATTTGGAATTTTATGAGTAAATATATGAGTAAAACTACAATATTTTTATCGTTAGTTCCGCCCTCCTCTCCCTCTGTTGGCCAAGCTCCCACTTGTCACTCATCTTGATCAGCTGTCTACCATGAAAAGGCATCTAGCCTTAAAGGCGCTCTTAAATTAAAGTTATTATATTCTTTCTTTCACTGCTGCAATACACGTCATACACCAAAGAAGTTCTGTGTGAAGACTTTGACAGAGTGATGAGCATGTGACTGTCAAAGCAATGAGAGAAACAATAGGTTATTCAACACTAGCTGGATAAATGAGCCATTGTGTGTAAATGCTGGCCTCTGACACACCCATGAGCATGTCTTAAACCCCATCACTGTCCCTCCCCCATCTTCCACCCAGCTGTAAGTCCACTCTGTCACTACCAGCAGAGTTGGCTCAAAAGATCAGAGGTCACAATGGATCAGGGCCTGGTTATTCTCCAAAAGCATCTTACAGTGCTAAGCTCATCTTTGCTCAGTTGTAAAGCCAATGGACAGTGCTGGTTTGAGTGCTAAGATACTTTTGAGAAATTGAACCCTGATCATTTATTTATTGTGCTACACCGCAACACCACCCGGCCCCTTCAATCTAGGCCAACTCAATTCCCGTGTCTATAGACCAAGTTAGTGATCCTGTCTTTTTGTCTTTCAAGATTATAAATTAATGTGAATGATGAAACAAAGCAATGTTATTTCAGATATTGTACAATGACCTTTATCAGGCAATTTACATAAGTGCTGAAACAGACAGATTGTCTGGTTGTCATTTGATTAGGCCAGCATATCTCAGCTGTATATAACCTGTAAATACATAGGCATTGCCATTAGGCTAATGTCTGATTAAATGTTTCAATGCAGAATGACAGTAGGTGCAGAAATCTGCAGGAATTGTGGATGTTCTTCTGGGGATTACAATGGTTCAACTTTTCACCCTCACTCATTAGGTCAATCGCCCTTTAGAAAAATCAGAATGGATCAACTGTTCATGAAGAGTGCGTTGTGGGAAAAATAATACAATTGCTCTAAAGTATTTGAAACTGGGGTGACAAATTAGAGGTTTGGCTTCGGTGTGCAATCTCAAACATTGCGTTTTAATCTTCTCATAAGACGAAATCAGGAATGGATATTTGAAAAAGAAGGAAGGAAAACAATAAGTGCAACAGAAGGTATGGGAGTGTGCCTTCATATACCCTGTACTTTCTACAATCATGCACAAAGGACAAATTCATTATTTTTACATAAAGAGAAGTCCCGCCCCCACAACCCTCTTAAGGATGGGGGTGTTATGCCCCTTGTAGTCTTCCATGTAACCTGTGCTTTGTTTCAAATGTCCTGGAATAACACCTCAATTAACACCTGATTGTTGGCACCTGCTGGGAGACTATTATAAAACCCTTCAGCACCTTTCATTCACACTCACACAGAGAATACTGCAACCGCATTGTTCTTAGCCACCGGCAATGCTTTTTTTTCTTAGTTTTTGTTATAATAAACTTTATGTTGTTTTGGTCACATAGAATTTTGGTTTTGTGACTCCTTCATGTTGCCGCCCTCGAGCCGGGGTCGTAACACCTGGTATATATCTCATGTACAGGGGCTCATTACACTTGGTTCACTGCTTCACTTGACCAAGCCTATAAGAGTTATTTTCCCTTACTTCACGGACCGGAATCCACAACAGACCCTAGGCTCAACACCTACTAACCTACTGTTATCTTTCGATTAATTCACATGTGCAATGCCAGGTAGGGGAATGTACCATTATGAAATCAGGCTTGGGGATTTCCCATCTTGACTGCAACAGATCTTTGCATACTGGTAGTACCCAGCTAAACATGGGCATCAAGCCATGTTTTGGAAGTCACGTCAGTCAATGCAGAAGTCACTGATGCTACACTTCTAATCTGCTACCTCATGTTCTATCTATATTATTTTACTATTTTATGGTTTCATTGATTTTTCCTTGCTTTTACCCTGCTTTTATCACTTAACTTATTGGATCCATTTCACAGTTAAGTCATGACTGTGAGACTTGAGAGACTGACTGAACTGTGTCAACTGAATGGCCGGGGTGGATTTTCCTTCCCACGACTACTTTATAGTCCTCACACCTAATCATAAGGAGGAATTTGATGCCTGAGTTTGTGGTCTCTGCAGCTTGAATAGAATTGTGTCCCCTCTACTACTGCAGCCCTGGCCCGTAGATCATCTCAGCAAGCCCCAGAGTCAACCCTCCCAGGCTGGGAAGGATGGGAAACTACCTTCACCTCTCCCTCCTCCTCCCCGTGTTGTATCTGCTCCCCAACTAAATCTCTCTGTTACCAGCGCCATTGCCGCTACAAGTTGATCAGTATGACCTAGTTTCTGGCAGATAACTAATGACAGCCCCAACTTTCTTGTCATTTGGAGCTCAATTATGAGAAATTGCTGGCAGCATTATCTTTTATTTACCCAGAGCTAAAGTCTTAGATATAACAAGCAAATCCTAGCCATATTATCCCAGTGCACACTGTAATTTTTCATGTTGGCACAAATGACACCAAACTCAGACAATCAGAAAAACTTTACAAGGATTTTGAGACTCTCATTTTCACCACTGAGAGACTTGACAAGCTATGTATTATCTTGGGTCCTATCCCGACACACAGCTACCGCCCCATATGCGTCAGACGCCTGTTGGCTGAAATGGCTGAAAAACCTCTGCACCACCAGAGGTCTTGGGTTTATCGACAACTTTGGCTTGTTTGGTTAAGGAAGGATGACTTCAAGCAGGATGGTTTGCATCCAAATCTTAGGGGCACTATGCTCATTACCGGGAACTTTAAAGAGGTTTTAATAAAGGACTGACAATCAACCAGACCTACACCCATTGCAACACTACCTGCTTCCAGTACCAGGAACTTGATCCTTTCTCCATTACAGTCCATTTCTTGCTCTGCCTCTGGCCTACTTCCAATAAATATCAGTTTACTAATTTATAGATCCCTCTCTAATTCTAAGTCTTTTGTCTTCCTTGATTTTATCACTCCTAACAATTTAGATTTATGTCTACAGAAACAAAGCTTGGGCTTGGAGACTCTGTCACTTTGATTGAAGCAACACCTCTACATTGCTCTCTTTTCCAGCTCCCCCAGCTCTCTGGTAGAGGTGGGGCATGATACTTGTTTTCATTGTTCTCCTATTTCTATTGATTATTTCAATTTTTTATAATTAATTACTAGTAAAGTCTCCCTACTGTGTATTTTAGTTTATAGGCCTACCAAGCTGAATGGCAATTTTATTCAAGAATTCTCTGAACTCCTGTCAGTCATTCTGCCTAAATATTACAGTGTTACCACATGAAATTTTAATACTCGTCCATGCAATTTAATCTTAATCAGTCTGTTCTGCAGCCCACTCCTACAATAGGGCACACTCTTGACTCTCCCATGGGTTTACCCTGTACAATGTTGAACTTATGGACTTTAGTGTGTCTGACCATAAGGCCATTACTTTCAATGTTCAACTTTGTCCTTCTATCAAGTTTGAGCTCAAGTTCAATTTATTTGTCAATGTAGGAAAATACTCTTTGCAAAGTCAGTAAGCATGGCGTTGCACACATATGCTCACACAAAGGTTAAAACACACACAGTATTAACAATTAATGAGCATAAAAATAATTTCAGTATGATATGTCTAGTAAAACACCTTAATGTGAACACTAAAAGGACTAGTGTGTACAATAATAAAAAATCAGTCCAGGTATAAACCATCCTGCTGGTCTATGTAACAAGTAAGAAGTTTTATGTTTTAGCCCCATCTCCCCTTGTTTAACAGGGATATGACAAGTGCCACAAAGGATTTCACAGTCCTGTTTTTCTGAATATAATGGGTGGCTTGAGTCAGAGGATCCTGTGCTTTCAGCAGAGATAAAGTCCAGCCCTGACTGCTGTAACCCTAGGGTTCTCATCAACACGCTTTTCTGTTCCACAGTAGCATCACCAAACCAACAGATAATAGGTCATTGCACTCTCAATAAATGATCTATAGAACATGGTGAGTATTGTGTGATTAACATGAAAATATTTTTGAACATCTGTTCTTTGTTGACCTTTTTTGTACAGGTATATTTGATCTGTGTATTTCCCCTACTGTAACTTAGCATCCAACAGGACCCCCAAATACTTCCTCCACCACCTCTATACTCTGGCCTTTGATAGTTGTTGTAGCTGTCCTTGTGAAATCACACAGCTCCTTGGTCTTGCTGGTGTTGAGGACTAGGTGAGGCTCAATACACCACTGTACAAAGTCCTCCAAGGCTGGGCCATGATGTTCCTCCCAATCCTTGATCAAGCTGACCAGAGCTGTATCATCTGCAAACTTAATTAAATGCCTGTCCAGGATAGGAACACGTGCAGTTGTTAGTGTATGAGAGACAACACGGGAGACAAAACACATCCTTGTTGGGAACCTGTATTGGTGGTTAATTTGCTTGACACATGGTGACCCATCTTCTCCTGCTGTGACTTGTGGATAAGGAAGTCCAAGTTTCTGATGAGTCCCCGAGCCAAGATGTAGATGTAGCTGGATTATGACACTAATATGTCATTGGAGTTTTCAACACAATAAAGTGAAATCTCATTGGTTGATCAAGATAACCTCCACTAATTGGATGGACCGGACCCTATGCAATGACCTCTCACAAACTGAACAGATTTCCACTCCGGTGAAACTCGCCACAAGCCTGCATGTTTATGTGCTTTCACGATAATGAGCTTTGCTCGCTACTCCGCCTAGGCAGAGCTCACTAAATTCTGCTCACTGCCTTCCTCACATTGAAAAACAATTGTACGCTTGCAATGTCTGTTTATCCCATTATGCTGGCAGGGGCTGATTTTCAGTTACTGATAGTTGCAATATCTCCAGGACTGCAGTAATTGTGTTAATATTGGTGGTGCATTGCCTGTCTGCAAAAGGGCGCTGTCCATGGTCCTGTAGTCCTCCTCTAGCCCTTGTGGAGCGCCGCAGCATCCCTGGGGCTCCATACTAGGCTGGCTTACTAGGCTGACTTACCTGTGTTTGTTGTTCCAAGTTGGTCAAGTTTAAGGTGGTGCTGCCTACCTGTCTGAACAATTTGTTCAATTACTGAACAGTTCATTCAGTCTGAACAAAAGATGGCGATTGACCAATTAAGCTACTGAACGAAAAAAACTTGAGAATTTGTGAGCTTGTTGCACTTTTTAATCAGAGTTTGCATTTTATTGGAGCTTTGGATCTTATTGGAACTACTCTCTGATTTTAGACTCGCTGCCTTCTAGCTACATCTCCTGCCCTGTTGACTGGCACCGCTAGCTGGCTAGCTTAGTAATTCTGCTTTTACTCTACAGTTTTGTGATGAACTCCACCGCTCACCAACCCCCCAGTGGATCACTGCCCTAGCTGGCAGTACTTGGTGAGAAGAGTCGCCTTGCTCTCCGAGTAGCAAATCAACCTGAAGAGGCTAACAGCTAAGAGTGGCTCCCCCGGATCCACCTCTGCATGCCTTTCCTGCCCCTGTTCCCGTTCCTCCTGCCCCTGTCATCACCCCTCCTGTGTCTGACTCCACCACCTCCAGCCACCAACACACTGATCATCGGCAGCACTATGGTAAGGGTTAAGACTCCCCACCATCCTAAACAGATATCCCAATCTTCGCATAGTCATTTTCCATATTGGCACTAATGACATCAGGTAACATCCGTCAGAGTTGTTGAAAGCAGATTTCCTCCACCTCATTCATCTCTGCTGGGTTTTAGAATCATTGTCCCTGGCCCCCTCCTTGCCCACCAGAGGGGCATGAAGAGATGGTTTTAGGTGAGACCATCGCTCCTTAAACAGAACAGCCTCTACCCTAACAGGATAGGGGCTCGGTCGAACAATATTAACTCCTTAACTAACTTCCTACCTTGCGATACATTCACAAGTTAGGAAATGATCCCTGCCCTCCACTTTCACCTTCCAATTACATAGATAATAGCATTTCCTACCATATCCCCGTTTTGATTATGTTTCTGATGGGCCAATTAATTCTGTAAATAGCAGTGAGACGAGTCATGCGTTAATCCCGGCCATTTAGGCAGAAAGTCCAGTATTCTGTGCTGGGCATTGAGCATATTGATGCTGTGGTATGTTTTCCTATTGACAAGTTTCTATTCTATTCTCACTTGGAGCTATAATACGCAGGCATTGTGCCATCAACAACTCCAATAATTCCAGGAAAGCCTGCAATCCTCATAAAAGAAGCTAGGCTCTGGCAGATGGTGCTATGGTCAGTGGGGAAATCAATGAACTGCCTGACTATGTTGGGTGCTGTTAGATCCTTGATTGTTGCATCTATGGCCTTTCTAATTGTTGACTGTGATGGGCCCAAGTCATTACTTGTGAGTACATTATTGCATGAAGTGGGAGAAGTTATGGAATCTTGTATGAGATCAGTAACAAACCAAATATCTTGATGATCAAGATGGTACCTTTTCAAAAACTCCATGTCACCATACATTGTCAAAAGATCCTTTCTTGCTTGAAAGGTGCGTGGTCTCCACCTCTGTGCACGTAATGCAGCCATCTACTGGAAACCCCCTAACCAAGTTAGGACACCTCCCAAGCTCTCTTAAATAATTTAGAAGCTGAGACCATAGGCAAATGTTTACGAATGCTTATGCATAACACTTTTTCTTACTCCTAAAGATAAGATTGAATTTGCATCACAAACTTTTACTCTGCGCAGCCCAGGTCTTCGCCATCAGGGCACTGATGGCCAGATCAATGATGTCAGAATCAGTGTCATCTTTTAAATCACATCTTAAGACCTATGTCTGCTATTTGTGCTTTCGTCTAATGTTTCCTTTTCAACGACTCGTTTTTTTTGCTGCTATCCTCTTCTTTTCTTATTATTTCTGTCTATTGCTTGTGAAGAACTTTGTAAACTGTTTTTTAAAAAGTGAAATCCAATTAAAACTATTATTCCTATTAATAATAATTCATCCACTGCTTATCTATAGGTGTTGATTTGTACAATACAATGTACTTGTTTCATAACCAACATGTTTCCCAGTTACATCCAGTTATCAGTTCTGTCTTGACTGCAGTGTTTTGAGACTCAACTCCTCTGTGTCATCTCCAGTTTGGCTTTTGGAAAGTTGTATTCCTCCAGTGGGTCAGACAAATGAATTCACACTCTTTTCCAATTCAATGGCTTCCAAGAACTAGAAACACAGATGTCTAGTATCTCTGTTACACTGTCATAGGTGAATGTCAAGGCTGCATTGATGCTACAAGAAGATACAGCAAGGGCAATAATGTATGATCCCCTGGCTTTGTTACAAAATGTACATATAGTAATATACTTCTCTAAATATTTATTCTAAGAACTATGCAGTGTTACACAAATATTACAAACAATGAACAGCTAGAGTGCAACCTTGGCATATGCATAGAAATGCACATATAGTGTTTATCCAGTCTGCTTCATACGCACATACATCAGTGTTTAGAGTGTCTAAGCAATGCTTATATAAACGCCAAGGTTTCTTTGAAGTGAATGAGCTCGAATGAGTCCAATAGTCACATAAAATAAAAACAGTACTGGTACACAACCTGTGGTCATTAAATTGTCAAAATTTCATTTTCAGAATCCATTCATCCTTCCCTGAGAGTATAGCGAATACATTTTACTTCATATTTTATAACACAACTGTAGTTCTGTGAACTGTATTTCACTCCACTAAAATCCACATGTCTCAGTGGATTAGGCCAGCATGTTACAACCACAGAATCTGCCAGAGCAGATGTTATATGCAATATGGTTGACATAGCCCATGGTCTGGTTCTACACTGATAGGGTTTGGAGAAGTAGGATGCATAGTGTGTGCTGCTTAAGCTTCAGGGACGAATATGCCTGCAGGTTGCATATGAAATTGAAAAATGAGGAATGACAAAGGGTGTGTGTCTTGGCAGTGAGGTAGGCTGTGTATTTATGTGCAACAAGAGTGTGAAGGATTTGTGTGGAGAGGGTAGAGGACTGGGACTATTTTGGGATGATCCCATTATGAAAAGATGTCCCTAAATTTCCTGGGGTCAGTCCGACTTGAGAGAAGGTTGATTTTATTTCATTATTATTATTTCTTCTTATGTTTGCTTTCAATCAATACGTGCAATGTACATGAGATGCAACACTATTCCAAGGTGTAACATCTTTGGTTTGGATCAAATGTTTAATGAAACTCTGGGTCTTAACACTTTCTGAAGGATTTTCTAATTATGACTGGCTAAAGGTGGGCTTGCGGGTGATATTGATGAGATTATTGCGGCTTATGTTTTGGCATGACATGCCTCTGATGTGCTTTACAACCCAGGGGGTCATGCAGAGTATATGATGGCAGATGGTTGCATGTCAGGACAAAGCGGGAGTAATCTGTACACTCACCGCTGAATTCAAAGGTTATTTCCCAAATCTCAGATGGGCAGAGATAATCTGCCCTCACCCTGACCTTTATGTCTTCATTTGTCTTTCCTTTTCCCCTGCCGTTTTCCAGCAAAAGATTAATTGATGTTTTTTTCTCAAAAGTGTTTTTGATAGCAATACTATTGTTTTTTGTTATGTTTTGTTTTCAAGGTTAACCATAGCCCGACTGCAGATTGTGCCAAGTTTCCAATGGGACGACCAATCTTTCATTTAAACACTCTTAACCCAAATGTTACCAAATAAGATAAGGTACATTTTGTAATATTGGCCTGTTTGTTTGACATATTTGCTTAGTTTCTGAATGTATGATGTGGCCAATATACTTGCATTACTAACATTGGCATTGATTGTAATGTGGGAATTTTTAATTGATGATTATGTTGAATCCTCAAGCGCATATTGTAATTCAGGAAGTCTTAATCGAAACAAAGTTTGGGCTTGCATTTTGTTGGCCAAAAGGTTGCCTGTATCAGGCTGTAACCCAATAAAATGAGTGTGGTAGATGAGCTCATTAGCTCTCTGCAGTATGCTGACGTGGAAAACAGATTATTCAAAGTGCATTGTTACACAGCCGGCGCACTTGGCCCAGTGTTTAAAGATAATGTTACCTGATTGCATCTCTCTTTCTGTTCAACAAAAGGCACATGTGCCCCGATGATGTGCATGGAGCAATCCTGCTCCGTTCATGAGCAGAAGAGGGTAAGGTTTCAACAACAAACTGACCATGTTAAGTTTAGGGGAGTGCAAACTGATCCCACATCTATGCATGAGAGGCAATAGCCAGTCCAAATCCGGGATCAAGTCATGTTTGGCCGGGATGATAAGCATCTTTATTCCTCTTAAAGGTTAGGAGCAATGTTATGTTCCACGAACAGTGGAAACAGGAAACTGTGTGAGCGTTCTTGAATGATTAATCTGGTGCCTATTCATTGTTTTAGGGGTTTTACGTAATTACCAAGACCTATGCAAAAACTGACATTTAAAAGAGTACAATTTAAAGATAAGACTGAGTGGATTTCACAGGGCCTTTCCTGGGAGTCAACCACTTTACCTCTTAAAAGAGCATTCAAACATATGCCTGCTACTTGACAGAGAACTTAGAGTTAAATTATCACAGTATGTTTGTGCATCCTTGTGTTAGAAAATCAGAAGGTTCTTACAAACATCCTCCACCACTGACAACCAAAACTTTTTCATCCCAGAGGAAAAGAATGAAAAATGTGCGTGTTCTCTGTCTTGAAAATATTCATCATGATGCAGGGTTTACCTACCTTTTGAAGCTAATATAATTATTCATTCATTGCCTTTGTTATACTTCTGTCTATTACAGTAAATTGTGTATTAAAAATTAATAAGTACTCCTTAAAAATATTTTGCATTTATGTTGATGAATGTCTGCTTTATGTCTGCATTTTCATAGTTCATCCACCCAAATGTTTTGTCATCAATTGTGCATTTCCTTGCTCATAGATGCAAGTGTGACTGTTTTTCAATGCAGAGACACCCAAGCACTCACCTTCACATGAACATACGTAATCTTTTCAATTTGACTTCACAGTGAAAACCGCTTCCACACACAAAAGCTGCTTTGGACTTCGGACAAAACTAGTATGCACATAGACCATAGACAACCAGCCGTGCAGACAAACGAAAGCTAGGTTTATTTTCATGAAAGGTAAACAATCAGCCAGACGGTCAAACATCCCATTACACAAGACTGGGTCAGAAATACAATTTGCAAAGTGTGCATATTCTTTTAAGATACAATTGTAAACTGATTTCTCTAAACTTTTTTTCTGATAACTTTTTAATTCTGTTATGCTATAGTAGCTTTGTTGATTTGTTTGCTGGAGGTTTCATTTCTGAAGTTTGCTGAAATAGACTTATGACAGCAGTGTTCACTCAAGAGTCACTGAACTCTTGAGGGAACATTCAAGCCTATAGGGCTGGTATTTCTATGTGTATTTCTATGTTAGCACAACCCTGCTGTTCTGCTGAGCTGACCTTGTGCAAGTATTCCCATTGTTATTAGGTGTTCAAAGCCATAGGGCTGAAACCCTGTTGTTTTTGTGCTGATCTATCAAGGGGGCACAACTGAATGAGATTAAGAAGAAGTGGTGTAACTTCAAGTGCAAGGCCAAGAAGCGAATTATTGTGTGGGCCACTGGAGCAGGAGAGGTTGACCCACTGGAGGAGAGGGGAGCCCTGCGCTCTCTCTCTGGCTTATATCCTAAACTGCCATCAGTGGCGTTGTGCCCGGCGACTTGGGAGACACAGATGCACCTGCCCAGATGGAACTTGGTACCACAGATGGAGGTGCCATTTGAAAGAGTTGGTATGGACCTCATTAGGTCATAAGACCACAGTGCACAGGTTCAAATTGCCTGCCAGATGGCAAGGGCCCTTCATGGTCGCACAGCCAGTTGGGAATGTTAACTATGAGGTTGAGCGTACTGACAAGGGTGGAGCGACAAAGATATATCACATTAACCTCCTAAAGTCATGGAGGTAGATGGGATCCGGAGGTTCCAAAACCAAAAAGACAAACATAAAGGGGTAAAGTGGTTCTTGGGGCTTGCCGGTTACTACCTGAGGTTCATTCTGGCCTTCTTGGAACTGCCTAGCCCCTTGACCAACTTGACCCGAAAGGGTGTGTCAGATCCAATCCAGTGGATGCGGTGGTGTCAGCAGGGATTTGAGAGGGTTATGTTATGTTATCTATCTATCTGTATGTTATCTCCTTATGTGCAGAAGCGCAGTCTCAGCTCAGTAGACAAAACTCTTGACTGTTCCAAAGTTTATGTGAGTTTTAACAGCAAACTGAAAACTCTTTTCTAGACTTGCATTCAATGAATGTCTTGTTTTGTTATGTTTGTTTTGTTGGTTTATTTTTCCATGCCATTTGGGTGAGGAGGCTGCATTAAGTCAACACATAACACACTTGCATTCTGTAGGTACAAGTTGCATTCTGTAGATATATTTGTCTGGGTGTTACAATGTGACCATGAGGATAAAATGAACAAGCCTTTTCAGGAGATTTCAAATTAAACAAACCAACCAACATTTCTGCAGGCAGGCCACTGGTTAGCAAGCTCACTTCATACTTTGTAATTATAGCTTGCTAAACAAAATGTAAAAATTCTCTTTTCTTAAAAGCTTACAACTAGCCCTTGTGTTTAAAATCTATAAAATTTAAGTTTAGGTCCCTCTCCGGTCAAGATAATGATAGAGCTTATAACCTTTTCCCCCAATCACTCAGAATAGAACAAAAACACTGAATGAGACGGTCTATCCTTGCTTCTTAGACTCAGCATTTATACAATATTCAAAACATGTCATTTGATAGAGAGGGTGATATATTGAATGTTATTGAGTTTATTTTTAAAACTTAATTAATACAAAAAATGATTTTCTCTGGGTGGCTGCCAAGTTTGAGGAGGGTCACAAGGTCCCATCCCTGTTGGAGGTACTTCTGTACTACTATTGTAAATCCATCTAAGAAGGAGCCAATCGCAGAATGTTTCTATTTCCAGGTTCTATGGAACCAATCTTTTTCTCTCAAAATCACATTGCATCTGTGAATAGCTATCTAACCAGAGACAGTACAACATTTTCATGTCAATCAGGTATAAGATCAGTGCTAGTATAAATGTGTGCATATGTCACTTCAGATAGAAACTGCCCACAAAAAGTTTCTAGTGTGTCAAAATGTTAATTCTTAAAAGTCACCAGAAAACATTCAAAATTGTTTGTTCCCCGGAAAACGTCTTCTCAAAGGACCATGGCCTTCAGGGTTTTGCACCTGAGAGTTTGCACACTACTGCCTCTCTGTTCCCTTGTGAGAACTATGGCTTAATTGTTTCAAGACAATTAAGCCATTATCAAACCTTATTAGGTCATCATTACAGAAATGCATCATAGCGGAAATATTGAACCACATGCATTAATTAATGCCTTTACAAGAGTTGCACGCAAGCTCTTGAAGTTGAATGCATGGTTGTGAATGATTTGGCACTATTGGGTCTAATGCTGTCACATTTGCACACAAGAATGATGAAATTTAATGAAATTTAATCTATAATAGTTGACTTGATGGGTTTCCACTAGATTTTAAAAGTACAATTTTGCAACAAAGGTTGCTTCATCTGCAAATTCATTAACATTTTGTTAGTCTTTGTTAGTCCTTGGCTCAACACCAATCCAATGCACATATTAGCTTTCATTCCAGCCTTGACAGTCCACCATTTTGAACTTAACGCTAAACATTGTTTTTCACTATTTCTCTCAAAAAGTTGATCCAATCTCCATGAAGTTGAGGCACTTGATGTTTGAGCAACCAAATCCATATACATGTTTTGGATGGACCAAAAAGTGTGTCAGACCATATTTGGTCATGCCCCATAGCAGCACCATCAGGCCAACCTTGCAATAGGACCTATTTTTTCTAAATTTCCCATCAATTGCCTCAATCTCCACCAAATTCTACACACAACACTGCCTACATCATCTTTGTATCACAGAATTTTGATACTTGTGTAACTGTTTGGCCATGACATACAAAAGAAGCCACAAAGACATGCAAACAGGGATCAAGGGAGGCATAATTCCGCCTAAATGTTCAAGCAACCAAACTTCATATAATGGTTTAGGAAGGGCCTAAATGTGTGTCAGACTAAATGTAGTTGCACTCTATAGCTTTACCATGAGGCCAAAATAAGCAATTTTTCCAAATGACAATATGTCAGGCAGCATTTCACCTGCAGTTGCAGGACTTTCACTGACTCACTCATGTTCTATCTTTGATGTGTAGAACTTTTCTAAAATGATGAATCAAACTTATATTTCACTGTTAAATTATTTTCCTCATGGGCTTGGAACTCACTAATGGCTGCTTGTGGCTATATTTAGTGTGTTTGATTTCTATCATATTTCCTTTCATTATCCACTACCAAGCAGATTTGAGTATTACAAACATTTTGCAGCATATACATTTCCAAGCTGGGTACAACTCACTGGCCATACTGTAAATGATCCAGTGGCAACATGTAGGTTTTGTTGACTGAGTAAGATTACACAATTTTGAATCAGGTTATGCATCATAGCTTTGTCAATTTCATGGTGATTTCTAATGGCACAGAGACAGAGCATGAGAGATAAGGAGAGACAGAGTGGCTGCACGTGTGTGTGTGTGTATGTGTGTGTATGTGGTAGAGAAGGGATCATTAATGTGACTCAGTGATGCAAGCCGCTATGATCACACCTATCGACCCAGAGGCTGACAGTGGACAGTCCGATTTAACATAGCTGGCAAATGATTTCCAGCTGCTGGATTCTAGTAACTCCCCCTGAAAACATTGCAGCTAGGCAAATATGTAACAATGAGTAAGACTGCACTGGTGGCGTAACCTTATATAATGATACGAAAGAGCTGAGTAGGAGTTAGAGAGTCCATCCGCACGTCTGCTGTCTGTTTGATTACGGTTGACCTTGTTGATGGCTTGCCTGCCAGAGTTGTTACAAAGTGACACATACTGACTTTAAAGCCTTGGACATGTTCACAAACTGGCTTTAAAGCCTAGGGCATGTTCACGAACTGGCTTTAAAACCTTGGACATGTTGACAAACTGATTTTAAAGCCTTGGGCATGTTCACAAACTGGCTTTAAAGCCTAGGGCATGTTCACGAACTGGCTTTAAAACCTTGGACATGTTGACAAACTGATTTTAAAGCCTTGGGCATGTTCACAAACTGGCTTTAAAGCCTTGGGCATGTTCATGAACTTGCTTCAAAGAGTTGGACATGTTCACAGACTTTAAAATGGATACCTTTCTCCTTAAAATTTCCTCCCTTAACATTTCATTCTCAGTTATTTTTTTATGTGATAGTTTTAATGCATTGTTGTAAAAAAAAGTTTCTCCTGTTGTCTTTTAGTTTTGTGTAGCTCATTCAAACATATGGATAATTAACAAGTGGTGATTAATGTGACAAATGTGAACAATGCCTTTTTTTAGGAAAAAATGTAGAAACCTTTTGCAAAACGTGACAAAAAGTGTTGAAAAAATAAGCGTAAATTCAAAATGTCCAGGTATCCTTTTAAGTGGTCTGCTGATTGCAGGCATGCCCAGGAAAAGAGCCAGGCAGCAGTTTCTGTTCTATGGCAGCTGTTATTGGTAGCTTGGCTGTGCGTCAGAGATGCTGCTTTCTGTACCCGTAAGCATCCATGCATGTTGTAATCTCATAAAATTCAACAGGGTTTTCATAAAACAACTTTATCATTTCAGTTATGTAATGTTGCTGTGACGCAGTTGCTGTGTCTTGGAATTTCTCCAAAGATTAATGTAATGCTGAGCAAATTGCTGATATTTTAATTCGGTTACAGTAAACAGTGAAGTAATCACAACGATCCTTGGACTTCTGATACTTGACATGAATGGCACATTGAAACACAAGCTTGCAGTTATACACACCCATATTACTATACAGTGCATTCAGAAAGTTTTCAGACCCCTTCACTTTTTTCACATTTTGTTATGTTGCAGCCTTATGCTAAAATTGTTTATTCATTTTTTCCATCAATCTACACTCAATACCCCATAATGACAAAGCAAAAACAGAATTTTATTAAAAAGGAAAAACTGAAATATCACATTGACAAGTATTCAGACCCTTTACTCAGTATTTAGTTGAAGTACCTTTGGCAGCGATTACAGCCTCGAGTCTTCTTGGTATGACGTGACAAGCTTTGCACACCTGGATTTGGGGATTTTCTGCCAGTCTTCTCTGCAGATCCTCTCAAGCTCTGTCAGGTTGGATGGGGTCTGTCGGTGGACAGCCATTTTCAGGTCTCTCCAGAGATGTTCAATTGGGTTCAAGTCAGGGCTCTGGCTGGGCCACTCAAGGACATTCACAGAGTTGTCCCTAAGCCACTCCTGCGTTGTCTTGGCTGTGTGCTTAGGGTCATTGTCCTGTTGGAAGGTGAACCTTCGGCCCAGTCTGAGGTCCTGAGCGCTCTGGACCAGGTTTTCATTCAGGATATCTCTGTACTTTGCTCCGTTCAGCTTTCCCTCAACCCTGAGCAGTCCCCCAGTCCCTGCCGCTGAAAAACACCCCCACAGCATGATGCTGCCACCACCATGCTTCACCGTTGGGATGGTATTGGGCAGGTGATGAGCGGTGCCTGGTTT
>OOFE01021272.1:24229-38843 GCA_900323365.1 Monocentris japonica | reverse complement strand
CTGGACGCTGGGTGAGAGGATGAGCAGGGGAATGGGAGATTTTCCCCTTGTGCTCTACTTGTAGTACCAGTTATTGATGCATTGCAGACAGCTAATTCATACGTTGTTGAGAGAGAAGTAGTAGGAAGGAGGGCATGATGACAATGATGACATGATGATTTTGTAATAAGTCATAAAATCCTGGAGGGACCAAAAGTGATGATGGTTTCAGTGACGATAGCAGGTACAGATGGAGGAGAGACGTAGGAGAGTCACATGCTTCACTCTACCTTTGTTCCTCTCAGCTCCTCCCTCAGGAAAAGCAAAATGAAGGACAAAGACCCCAGAGACTCACCTGGAAACAGGTAAATGATCATTTCATCAGTGTGTGTGTGTGTGTGTGTGTGTGTGAAAGAGAGAGAGCGAGGGAGGGAGAAAGAGAGAGAGAGAGGGGCCTCACTTGTATAGCGCAACAGAAAGGGACCCAGTGGTATCATGCAAGGGTCACTACGTCAGTCACACACACACACACACACACACACACTGTGTTACAGCTTTGAGAATATGAGATTTCTCCATGAGCAGTTATTAGAATCAGAGAATGATCCAGAAACTGTTAATGAGTCTAGTAATTTTCACCATTAACCTCCATTTAATTGCTCTCTCTCTCTCTCTCTCTCTCTCTCTCTCTCTCTCAGTTCCACTGAGCCCTCAGTAGAGGACAGCCCAGAGAAACTCAAGGCCAAGGTATGTGAGGACAGACTACTGGCAAATTATGATTCACTGGATACGCTACAGTCAGGACTTTGCTTTGCCCTCACTATGGTTATAAAGCCAGTCAAAGCAGACCAGCCAGACCGAGTGGTGCAATTAGCACTGTTTTGCTGTATCATCATTGTAATCTCTCTTCATGAATGCATAGTAGTGTTCATTTATGTTCAGGTCATGCTGAGCTGTGGTGTAACAGTGTGTTTATTATGGTATGTTATCTAGGTTTTATTTATTGGTATATGGTTTCTGTTGAACAGAACTCTCTTGCATGGCCCCACTTCTTCTCCTATTCATATTACTTGGTATTGTATTGCTTTTTCTTTTTGTCCAATCATACCTCCATCCACTGAAAGGCAAATGAATTGGTACTGTAAGAGGGAAATGGGAGTTAGTAATGAAAATAATTCCCATGATCATAGTGATGCTTAATTGCATTTTTAATTGCAAGATGTTCAGAAATCTACACAAACAAGTTGATTCATTTGATTCACTAACATGAATTGTTAAATGTGTAGGCTTACATAATCTTAAAAGTGTCTAATAACCTTTCTCCACGTCTATCTATCTATCTATCTATCTATCTATCTATCTATCTATCTATCTATAAACATATCTATCTATCTATCTATCTATCTATCTATCTATCTATCTATCTATAAACATATCTATCTATCTATCTATCTATCTATCTATCTATCTATCTATCTATCTATAAACATATCTATCTATCTATCTATCTATCTATCTATCTATCTATCTATCTATCTATCTATCTATCTATCCGTCTTAACAAGTCATTGAATCTAGTTTTGAGTCTTAAAACAAGTCAAATGTTTCATTGGAGTGAAATAAATCCACTAGCAAAAAGCACATCAACTTGTTTCATGAATTTCATGAAAAAGTTTCATGAATGATATTGTCACTTGTTTCCAGGAAATTCTTGAAACATATTGATTTGCATTGCATTTTTGAAAAGATCAGATCTGTTTACCATAGCAGATTATTTTTGATCCTGTACCAATCCCAGTCCTCTCCCTTCTCCAAGTTTCATTCTCAGTTTAAGATTAGTGCACATCCAAACTCTTATCAATGCAAAATGTATGCACATTAAGAGTTATGTGTAGCTCTGAAGTCAGGATTCAGCTGTAAAAGTTCAAAGCCCAAACCCAAGAATCATTTGTTTCCACCTCAGACAGTATTGAGTCAAAGAACTGCTTCAAGCGACAGTATATGCTGCAGCTCTAGACTGATTCAATTCAAAATCTCACATTAATGGCAGTCATACAGGAGTGTAGTGCTGGGTTGTGCTTTCAGTCGTTGACACTGCTGACACGATGTGCTGTCATATCCATTACTGCCTTTGTTCGTCTGTCTGAACAGCTGCAGGTTCTCCATATTTGAGGATGCTCTGCAAAACATTGGACCAGTGGAGTGAAACCCCTCAATATCCACACCTGAACACTTCAGATCTCTCTCTCTCTCTCTCTCTCTCTCTCTCTCTCTCTCTCTCTCTCTCTCTCTGTCTATCTATATATATATAGAGAGAAACAGTCCTCCCATACTTATATTTAAACAAGATGCACAATCTTTGTTATTCTTACTTTCTGTGCACTCAGTTATGTTTTGTGGCCAGTCAGTTATAAAACATTCCCAATTTCACACCAGAAACACATTCAAAAGTTGATTTTGAAGCTCCTGAATGATTTGATCCAATAATGGATTATTCTGTTACACCCTTAATGGATTCATTCCCTCCTCGTGTACTAGATTGAGTAGCCCGCCATTGATTAAATACACATCAGCTTACTAATGCAACACCACGTCGCTTTCAATTAATCACACTACACTGGAAAATACATCACACTCTCCAACTGGTTGGTCTCAGACCCAGTTGGCTGTCACCAGTAGCCTCATTAGTGTGTTTTTATTCCTTAGGGTCCCACTGTGAACGATGATCTGAGTGCCAGCAGCACCAGTTCAGTTGAGATCAGCGGCCTGCTGACTGAAGCCAAGATGTCAGGACGCTCTCACACCCTGGTGCTCTCCTCCGACGAGGTACACAGTACAAGGATGTACCTCAATTTACAGGCAGGGTACCATAGTCAGCTTCCCAAATAGTGGTCTTCGTTATGAAAACGAAGACATTATACAAACTAAAGATCAGTGTCGCCTCATTGTATTTCAAAAGGAACTGTGCTGGCTCTGGTATGGACAGGACAATGTGTAGTCCTGTTACGGAAGCCATTTTTGTTTCTGCTCTGTGTTGTTCTGCTAACAACCCAGTCGTCTTCTGTTGTCCTCTTTGCTGCTACTACAGAGTCTGGATATGATAGATGATGAGGTGAGACTGAGGCAGCAAACCTACAGAAGAGATGTTGATGTTTTACTGCATGCCTGTCTGTACTTAACTACTAAGTGTCTTCCATATGTCTGGGCTTCGTTTCCACACATTCACAGCCCAGAATGATTTTTCTGTGCATGTCTGACGTATTGTTATGGATTTGCGACATATTGAACGTAGTTGTCACCCTGGGAACTTTTTGATGGTGCTTAACGTACTGTAGCAGATGGACATTACAGATGCATGGACAAAATTGGAAAGCTGAGTTTTAAAAATCTGGCTAATAAATTCATGTTTTTTATTTCATCTGCTTGTCTGTCTGTCTGTCTGTCTGTCTGTCTGTCTCTCTCTCTCTCTCTCTCTCTGTCTCTCTCTCTCTCTGTCGCTGGCACGTATGACGTATGTGAAGATCCTGGATGAGGGTCAGTTCCCTAAACAGCACCAGTGGCAGAACCACAGTGTTACAGAGTGGACGTCCCAGCAAGTGGCCCACTGGCTCATGGGCCTCAACCTGGAACACCATATCCCAGAATTCACTGCCAGAAACGTAGATGGAGAACAGTTGCTACAGCTGGACAGCACTGAGCTCAAGGTGAGTTAATCCTAGGTGTTTTTGACAAATATACATATACATGGTAAGACATATGGAAGACGGATGCTTTCGTGTGTCCATTTGTCGCAGGCCCTTGGTGTCACCTCTTCCCAGGACCGTGCCCTGATCAAGAAGAAGATCAAGGACCTTAAGGTTCTGATGGAGAAGACCAGGAGGAACCGCGAGAAAATGGAGAAACAGCGTGAGAAGCTACGGAAGAGAGAGCTGGAGCAGCAGCAGAAACAGGCCCGCAAAGAAGGCGCAGCGGAGTGAACCGAAATCTGTAGACCACCTCCTCCCTATTTACTGTAGCACCACGACCACACCAAGTAGCATCTCGGGGAACAGAAAGTCAGTGGGGCCCGCAGTGGAACCCTGGGGGACGCCTACTCAATAGTTCCATATAGCTCAGTGGTGGAGCTCCATGCCCAACTTTTGGAGATCGCTGAATGACTTTTTCACCAAGCAAATTAAACCAAAATGAGCATACAGTTGGATAATAGGATGCTGCCCCTTCATTCACCTCATTTTACACCCATACCGTCTTTTTAACTGTTTTAAAACCTGCTAGATTCTATTTATTTTGCTGTTTATTGCTGTAAATTGGGTTTATTTATTCATATCCAGAGTAAGTATGTGAAAAATCCACCTCATCCTCATCCCAAGCATATCGCCCTCAGAGCCGTCTATGTTACCCATCTTTGTAGATGTGTATCATAGCACCTTTAGACATAATGACCATGTACATATACAGTGATAAATATAGATACAAATATGTCTAATGTGCCATTTTTGATAGAAGTATGTATATCCTGTTCAGATACATAGATCAATGGAATCTCCCTATAGCTTTGATGAAGCACATTCACCTAAGGCCTGTGTGGTGGAAATATACGGGGCAATACTCCTGTCCCACCACAAGGCGTCCCCATGCTGCTTACTTTCACTGCTGAAGAATGCAACACTGGAACTTTTCGAAAGGAATTCGAGCAGGAACCAAGTTTTATTGGGAGAAACAAGCTCTCTCAATACCTTGCAAGAACACTGGAAGTGCAAACTCTGGAAACTGAACTACTGTACTGGCTTGTTGAGCGCTCCTCCCAGTATACATGTACCATACTGAAGCAAGTCTCAAAATCATATTCATTGGACTGTCTTGGTTTTAATGGAGATTGCGGGTACAATGTAGTCATAACTGCTACATACCAGACGGTACCACAAAAAAACCAGGATGACAAAATGAATCCTCCTGCTTATATGCATACTGTTGCTTTGACTCCACCTGTAACCTGCTTTTGACCTCTTTTTATATTCTCTCAATAACAAAGTAATACCCAACCGCTGCCTTTAGAAATCCTAGAGTAGACTTTTTCTGAACTCTATCCGCTTCTATGTGAGTGTCGAAAAACACATTGACTGATCTTCTGAGTCATCCATTTCTATTTTGTTTCTTTAAAGAAAAATCAAAGTTCACCCACACAAATCAATCATGTCACAGTTCATTTTGATTTGATTCAGCACTCATGATTTGTGGACTATTCTGGTGAATTTTTAGGAGCGCTACCTTATACTTATATGGTCCGTCTCTGTGATCAGAAAGTGTACAGGTGCAACATGAGGGGACGTTATCTTAAGAGATAATTGATTAAAAGATTGTTTGCCACTGGACTTCATCATTACAGATTACAGCAGGACATTACAGATGATGGCAAATCATAGAAATTGCACTAGATACATGCAATATAGCCTGTTTTAATTTTATTATAAACATTTCTGAATTTATTGTTAGATTTTTTTTTAAAAAATCACTTTTGAAATGATTTTGGCATCTGTAATTGGTTGTCTTATGATTATAAAGCCCACTAAAATACTTGTTCCCTGTATTATATTCTTTTACCCGAGACTTATTCTGCACGTTTACATTTCGACAGCAGTGTCACCATGACGGTATTGACGGCAGCTTTGGATACGATTCCCTTTTGTCTTAAAGGCACTGCCTGCTGTATTATTGAAGGGTTAAGAACAAAAACAGATGTGTGGGCTACAAATGTGTAAATTGTGACGTGATACCTCCATGCAATGCCACAAATACAGGTATCATTAATCTGTTGGTGTTATTATTTATTTATTTCTGTATTTAATGAAGCATCTGATTATTGTTTATAACTTAAACAACATTAGAGTATTATTAACACCTGATTATTATTTATCCAGAATTGTATGATTACTTCTTTTTGCCAAAAAAAGAATTAAAAAATGTTCTTTAAAAGTGATTTAAGATTGAAATGGTCGTCATCAAATGAAGTGATTATAGATGATTGAAAGTTTGTCTGTCAGCCCATTTGGAAACGCAAAACAAGAACTAAATATGATCCTTTCCCATTGTGCTTGTGGTTTTAGCCTTCCTCTTAAACTACTGCTAGTACTAGTAAGTGCTACTCCAATAATGCAACCTGGTGATAATGTATTCTTACTAAATATTTTGTAACACTTGAACCTTTCTGTGAATACCCCCACCCTGTCAGTCAACCGACAGACAGCACTCTTATGACTTTTGTATGTACAGTAAAATGCTGAAAGCAATATGCTGTATGAATCCTAAAGAAGCCTTGTTTTCTATTGTGTCAGTGTGCGGTGTACAGTTCGTTGGAGGGTAAAGGTCACACCAGGCCCAAAATGTGATTTCAGATCTTTTATTTGTGCTTGACTGAGCTTGCCTGGCATGATGAAACCAAGCTATGGATTAGAACCTGGTGCTCCTGGCAGGCGAAAATGAACGTTTGAGTCATGTCTGGAAGGGTTCATTGGGTGTTCTTTCTGGTGAATAGGAATGTGAAGAGTGCGAAAGATAATCACCACAAATTGCTAGCCATGCTTTCACTATTTTAAAAGCTGCGCTTCTTCTTCTCCTCCTCCTCTTTTGTCATTACCTTGCTCTCTTTTTTGCATTCTGAAAAGTTGAAAGGGCAGCTACCTGTCACACTGAATAAAATGTGCAGTCACTGTCAGTGGCTTGCTTTTGTTTCTTCCTTTTTTCCACCATTTGTCTGTCTTGCTCTATGTAGTTTTGGCATTCATTTGATACTCATCTTGAATTTCACAAGAGGCTCTTAAAAACTCACTCCACAGAGGTAGAAAGAAAGAAATCACATTGTATGCATCCCATGCACCAAAACACCCCAATATGTATAGAACAATCATCAGTGCAAAAATCAGATTATGGCTGTTTATAATTGTTCTTTTTTCACTGTTTTGAACATTCCTCATGATAAAACTCTTACAGCTCACAGTCAGTCAAATATACTATGGATTCAATTCACTCTTAAGAATGGTGCAGAATGATGCTTCTTCTCTGCTACACCCTTCTCATGTTCATATGGCCCTATATTTTTAAATCTGCTATTTCCGTCATGTGATATCCTCTGTTTTCTCCCATGATGACTTTCTGTCAGTGGTTATCCAGCAGACTATGGCAAATAAACATTGGCTGGCCCAGAGTCAAGCAGTCAGTCCTCACTACCTTTAACTCTCCAGTCCCACCCTCTCTATTCTATTTATATCCAGCCTAATTTTGCTCCAGGGCTATTCTATTTCTCTCTGACCAACTGTCTCCTTTCACTCGCTCCCCCTCTTCCTCCATCTCATTTCCTTCTCCCTTCCTCCTAAACCTCCTATATCCTATGGCTGGGGTTGCAGAAGAGATCCTAAGTGGGTATGCTTGCCACCTTCATCATCACCATTTGTGAGTTCATCTGCAATCTTCTCCATGCCGTGTTGAGAACACTAGTGCCAGTCCAAGAGCCGGCTGGGTTGCCGTACTTAGGTCCAGGGCTCAGGACGGTCATGGAGGAGTTGAGCCCCAGACTGTTGGCTGTTAGGCAGTTGAAGGAGCGATTCCTGGAGGCCCTGCAGACAAACAATGCCCAGGAGGTCCTCAAGATTCTCCACACCACCAACCTAGACATAGACACCGTGCTGGAGGTGGAGGATCGCAGTATGGTCCTGGCCTCATACAAACAAGGTAGGACAGAATGAAGTGGTAGTAAGCATTTAGTCCGGTTTACTAGAGGTTACACGGTTTGGGCAAACAAAGACACTCAGTTGTTTGGGTTATTCAATTCAACACTTCTTGAATAGCATAGATAGATTAGTTCTGCAGCTTAGCCACTGAGTGGTGCTAAACCTCCACTGAATCCAAAGCTGGATATTGGAGACAACCCATGAGTCCAATGACATACAACAGAATAAACATACTGTAATACGGCATCCTGATTCATCATTTACTTTCTCTTCAAAATGATCCCTACTAATAATCCATCTGTAACACAGTTAGCTAGTTAGTTAGTCCTTGTCTTTTTGTTCCTCTGATCCTTTACAGGTTACTGGTTGCCAGGCTACAAACTGGAGAAGTCATGGGCGATGGGTATCCATGTGTGTGTGATGTACGACGCCGTGGAAACAGCGCTGGTGCTCCTTCAGGAAGGGGCAGCGGTCAACCGGATGCCCAATGGGAAGACCCCGCTGCACGTTGCCTGCGAGGCATCCCACGCCGACTGTGTGGCCTTGCTATTGGCCCATGGGGCAAAGGTCAACAGCCTATCTCTGAGCGGACACACACCCCTCCACTACTGTATCACCAGGGAGTCTGTGGACTGTGCCAAGCAGCTCATTCTCAAAGGTCAGGAGGGCAAGGAAAGAAAAGGAAGGAATGATGGATAGAAGGGTGAGATGAGGGGAGGTGGCAGGGAAACAGGATAGACACATGATGGATGGATGCATGGATGGTAGGATGAATTAGAGGATGGATGAATGTACAAATGAATCATCCATTTTCTCTTGCAGGTGGAAAAGTGAACATGCCCAGCCAGAACAGCAGTGAGGACACACCCTTACACACAGCAGCCAGATTCGGCATCCCAGAGCTGGTCGATCTCTACTTGGTCCATGGAGCTTCTGTGGATGCGGTCAACTCTCATCAGGAGACGCCCCTGATCACTGCAGCCTTCTGGGCTCTTGACACCAAAGAGCAAACCTACAGCCAAGATCACCATCTTGTCTGTCGCATCCTGCTCGACCACAAAGCAGGTGAGAGTTCTGGGACCGATACCCTTGTTCGTGACTTTCAGTGGATAACCCTGTGCCTCATATGAAAACCTTGTTTTAATCTTCATTATGCCGTACCTGTTGCCATGGATACAACTTACAACAATCCAACAACATTTGCTGTACCTAACCCTTTGTTCCAGACCCCAGCCTCCAAGAAGAGGACCACAAGACAGCTCTTCACAAGGCAGCCTGGAACTGTGACCACGTCCTGATGCAGATGCTGCTGGAGGCCGGAGCAGACACACGGGCCATGGACATCAACGGCTGTGCCCCCATCCAGTATCTCCTCAAAGTGATGGGTGTCAGGGCCACGGCCATCCCGGAGCTCTGCTACCAGCTGATGCTTAACTATAACGCGGCACGGATCTACCCACCCCAGTTCCACAAGGTACAGCAGCAGGTGGATAACGAAAAAACTAATCGACTATTGACTAGCTGTAGTAGGAACATTTTAACTGTTAACATAATATGGCAATAATATGGTGATTATATGCAGAAAGTCCTTGCTAGATTCTTGTTGTGTTGTGTTGTGTTGTGTTGTGTTTTACAGGTTTTACAGGCCTGCCATGACTTCCCCAGAGCAGTAGAAATCATGGTCAACTCTTATGAACATTTAAAACCCACAAGGAAGTGGAGAGTTGCCATTCCTGATGACTGCTACAAGGTAGACATGTCACTCATGCCACTAGGTATCTAAAGAGTATTCATACTCTGTTTTTGACAAATGTTAATAAAATGTCTCATTAATAGATCTTATTATTTGTAATAAAATACTTGTAGCCCTTGATTGCATATTTGAGTCACTTCAATTTGATTTGACTGAATCCTGTTGAACAGGATATTGGCTTCACTCTCTGGGTTTACAATAAAACACACAAAACAGATAACAAAACACAATGAAAACATATAGCATATAGACAAACATCAGGTCATAAAATCATACAGGGTACATATATGGTGCAATAATAAGTGCAGTGGAGATAAAGAGCCCCTGGCTCTTGTACTCTTGACTGTAGGCACTCCAAATTGGCATCCAAAGGGCATCAACTCAAACTGCCCTCTGAAGGGATTACCAGGACAGTCAAGAATGGCATAGGCCATCCTCACCACATGCCTCTCAATGATGTCTCAATGATGTCAGTACGAAAATGCTGAATGTAAATGTTAAAACAGCACATCCCCGAACTCTTGTGTCTTGTCTAAGATTTTGTCTCGGTTTTGTTTTGCCTCCCCAGCGACATGAAGAATTCTATGACTCTCTGTTTGCTGTTTGCACCAACACCCCTCGTACCCTGTTCCACCTGGCCAGGTGTGCCATCCGAGCTAGGTTGGGTAGGCGCTGCCACACCGGTATCGAACAGCTGCCCCTGCCATCCTCCATCAAGAAATATTTAATATTGGATCCTGAGGGGATACTGTACTGATGGAGAGGACATTTTTCATTGGGATGATGCAGTTTTAAATTGAAGCCAGAGCTGAGGCTTTCATCCACTAGCTGTTTGCACACTGTGGAACTGGAAAACCCTCCCAGGTTGAGATGACATCGAGTGGTGTTGCCTTGATCTTTTTGCCTTGCATACCATTCTCACAGGTTTCGGTTCAGAGTGTGAATAGCATATTGGGTTGCAATAAAGTAGCTAAAGGCAGGCTCTCATTTCTAGAACAGGACTTCATGAACTGCACCACCAGGGGGCGATTTAAGGCGATATATGAGAGAGGATGCCACACAATGAAAAACACACATAACCGTTTATCCAGGGGACAGGTGAGGAAAAACAGAAATTTATCTCCCCAGCCCCTTTGAACCAGTCCCCTTTAATCTGAGAAAAATGCTAATTGACTGACACTACTGACAGTGTCATCTTACGACATACCACAAAGATACATCATCACAATAAGGACAAAGGTCACTGGATAATGTGAGTGATATACACGTTCTGTATGTCTATTCACGGCAGACTGTGTTGTGACAGCCAAAGGTTTAAGTCAATCATTTATGATGATAAGTGAGCCTGCTGGACCACACGGCTCACAGATTATCAAAGATCAAACATGGATCACTGGATTGTCACACACACAGCTGAAGGTTACATTGTAGTTCTGAGCTGAACTGGATCTGACCTCACTTTGGACATCAGATCAACTGTCTCATCCCATATGCAGACTCCTTCTACAGCCTCTTCATGTGTCTCTTTCAAAGTGACAAGAAATCTCTCGCTTTTCATCGCTCACTTTCATTTCTGTTGCTGTTTTTCCACTCATTCTCAGCCTTATGCACTGTTGTCCGGCTTCTCTCCCCTTATTTTTCTCCCTTCCCCTATGCTCTCTAACTGTGATTCATCGGTGCAGACTCTCTGGCTAACTCCTACTTCAGAGGATGCAAATCTACCTGGCAACCAACCTTCATGCTCCTCCTCAAGTTCATGCTCCGATACTCCACTGCGTGCAGAACAAACACTTAACAAGCCACTCCACAACAAGTGCTCTGCAAATGTAACCGCATTGTCTGTCCATGAACTGGAGGCAGCGCCGTGGTTGGTACAACAAAAGAAATATGTTTTTTTCAAATCAAGCTGAAGATCTATATTTTGTAAAAACAGCTAAACAATAGTGCTTCTCTTATAGGACAGCATGTTGCCTCATTTGTACAAAATTGAGTAGCAGGTCACTGTATGTAGTGACATTATTTACTAAATCTCTTCATCAAGTTATGCACACTTTACTAAGAATGCCATGAGTGCCATCTGCAATACAGCTACTACACGTTGGTCAACAATAGAAACAAAACGCAACTTTGATACACCTTAACTCACAACCAAATGTGATCTTTGAATTGCTTTGCCCTTGTACTTACACTTTCAAAGTACTTTAGAAAGTACATGCACTTTCAAATAGGCCTTTAATTCTGTAGGGGAAATGTGACCTGGGTCGTTCAACCCAGCCACAACAATATTCTGTAATGGTGTGAGTGTGTGAGTCTACTTTATCCAGGTGTGAGGTCTAATTTGACATAGAAAGATAAACCCAGTGTACTATAGAGAGAAGCACTCTGGAGAGCAAGGCTGAATGGAGAGAGAGGTGCTATTGAGCTATTAGTCCTTTTGTTGAAGGAGACACCAAAGAGGAGAAAATGAACTGGCACCCTCGGGAAACATGAAGAATAAGGGATCTTAACTTTAACTTTCTATAAGAAGTCTGAATTAGAATGGGAGAATGGAAATTGAGTTTACTGCCTTGCTCTTTCTCCTCATCTGAAGTCATGTAGCCAGATGGTGCATTATATGAATGTCAAAAATTATGACAAAAGTCAGACTAAAAGGTACAAATAAAGAGAAAAGGTAATAGTTTTATCAAACATAACTTTCAAAAAATGTATATCTTTGCGTGTATGTGTGGAAAATTTCAGTGGTTTCCATTTTTGAAGGGCCACTATGATATCGCTCTACGTCGACACTCTAGTGATCACATACATCGGGGTTTGCATTGTTCTAAATGCCGTGTCATATCTGCTCACACCACTTTTAACGCCGCATGTATCGGTGAACTCAGTGCCCTCCTTGCGTAATCGTAGATTCATGTAGCAGTTGTTTGTGGCAGTAGGTGTCACGTGTAATGGTTCTAAAGCCGGTTCCAGTCTGGAGTGAGTGCGTGTGTGAATGTATCCAAGATTCTTCTATACATTTTTAGTTTTAATTTGAACCTTTATTTCATCTCTGGGGTCCATTGGTTATTTTTTAATGGTTGGTGGCTACGGTCAATGGCCAAGGTTACATAAGGTCAAATAAATCAAAGCTTATGCTCTACATAATACACTAAAAATAATAAAACAAGTCCTCAAAAACAATTAGTCAATCAAAAGTGAGATTTAAATTCAGATTTGTGATGGAGATTCATAGGTGACCTAAGTTAACCAATTTCAGGGTGCTCTGGAGATTGTTACATGTTTGTGGAGCGCAGAACCTAAAATCAGTCTTTCCCAGGTCAGAGTGAACATGTAGAACATGGAGAACCAGCCGGTCCTGAGAGATATTGTGGCAATTTATGGAGAAGGGCTTTGTAAACATAAAAATACCAGTGCTGATCCCTCCCAGCAGAGAAGGCTGGCCAGCCAACTCTTCTATACAGAACAGTGATGAGTGCCATAGATATCTCCTGCTGAGTGGTAAACAGTATCGAAGGGTTAAAGAGTGGATGCAGCCACATATCCACCTACTCCACATCCACCTTAGTTCTTTTTGATTTTTTCATTTAACAGACACTAGATATTATACTTATTTTAACTGTACTTATTACTTGATTGAAGCATATGGACTTGTAATGGCTTTCTCTAAATTAGTCTCGTGTAGTTGCTTGGTGCAAATCAATAGAAGCGCCCAGAGGGACAGCTGTCTGAAAGCATTTTGCCAATGACAGTGTTTCAAAAAAATTCAAGTTTTCTGTTTTAGTGCTTTTAGACCTAAATGCTGCGATTGATAGTGAAATTCTACTTAAGCGACTTCAGAATTGGATCGGCCTTTCTGGCCAAATTACTTTAGAGCTTATCTTCCTGGCTGTGAATTTTCTGTTGCACTTGGTACTTTAGTTTCGTATAAAGTTGGTATAATAATGAACCCCTGTACCCTTGCGTGACACCACAGGGGTTCATTAACTTCCAAAAACTTCACAAGGATTAAAGAGATCCTAGTGGTAGTCACTGAGGCTCAGAGAGAGAATGTCTCTAGTGAGTCTCTAATGTTTCCAAAGCTACCTTTTACCACCTAGTAATTATATCTAAAACACAGGATTTTATCTCTGTTAGTGACTCTGAGAAACTTGTACATGGCTTTGTCTCCAGCAGTTAAAACTACTGTAATGTACTCCTGTCTGGCCTACTAAATTTCTTTTGATTTTTAAATCCATTCATCGACTTCCTCTTGGTCATTTTAATGATATGATTTTAAAATATGTTTCTAGCAGATCACTCAGGTGATCCAAGTCTCTTAGTAGTTCCTAGAACCAAAACTAAGATTGGGGAGCAGCATTCAGCTTGTAAGACCCCAAGCTCTGAAATCCTTCCAGAAAGTCTTAGAGCTTTTGAAACACTGAGCACCTTTAAATGACAACTGAAAGCACATCTTTTTAATGTTGCATTTAATTAACTTTTTGTGGAGCAAGTATGTTAAATTGACCTTTTATTTATAAAATTTGAATGCATTGCTATATTTTATAGTGTTGAATTTGATTGCATTTTATTATCATTCTACATTGTACTGCAATCTTTGATATGAAATGTGCCATATAAATAAATTGATTTAATAATGAATGCACGTGTGTATTATATTATTTCAACAATAGAACAAAGTAAAGAGAGAGAGCTCTGTGTGTCTGCATGTGTACCAGACATCTTCTCTAGAAGAGGGAACATTGTGTGAATGATTGAGCCCTTAAAATAGACCAGTGAGAAAGAGAGAGAGTCAAAGAGACAGAGAGAGTGATAGAGCAAGAGAAAGCTCAGGTGTCAAAGCAGAGATCATGAGGAGTGGGCAGCGCTCCAAAATCACATCATCACACTTCAGTGAAGGAACCAAATCCCTCGCACAAAGCAGAACAGGGTGGCTTGTTTTCAGCCCCTGCTGGCAGACAGCCACAAATAGCCATTGGCTCTGCCTGTCACGGTGCCCGAGAAACTAAACAAGGTTTCAGAAGCTGTGGAGAGGGATGGGAGTCAAGGGGTGGGGGAAGGTCCCCATTGGGCGGTTTACTTTAATGACAATGTAATGTATGTGCACACAAGGCAAGGTAATATTTTAAAAAAAAAAAAAAAAAAAAAAAAAAAAGGCAGCATT
>OOFE01021272.1:4014-16949 GCA_900323365.1 Monocentris japonica | reverse complement strand
TAATCGGATAAAAAAAATAATCCAATCATGATTTCTAAACATGCAAGAAACCAATTTATACAGTGCCCTCTCTTGGGTCAACACTCTTCAGTGCTGGTTCTCTTAAGCATAGCATCAGCATTAATAAAATGGGCTTTTGCCAAGTACTCACTGACAGGTTTTGAGTGTCTGTGACTGTGTTGGTCATGAGCTTAACTCACTGATAATCACTGAGTGCTATACTGACTGTGCTGGTTCATGAGCATGCGTGTGGAGATGCGGCTCATGTAGAAGCGGTCCAGGAAGTACTGAACGTTCTGGTTGGTGACGGGGTCCACGCCGAAGGCCTCCTTGTACTCCACCACACCCTGGGCCATGGTGGGCACCACGTTGTTGTGCCGGTTACGGACATTCACCAGCGTCTCTGTGAACCTGGGGGTGAAGAGATGATGGACGGGGGACTATGTGAGGGCAGATGGTAAGTCGCACATGTAAAATAAGCAGTCTGCACATCAGCATAAGCATGCACGGGCACACAAATAGCACAGCTCTGTGCTACATAAGAATACACAAAAGGACATGCTCACACAGGCCTACCCAAGCAATGTGTCTGTACATGACTTACTTGGTTAGGACCTGTTTATCATCTGGGTATTTTTCTAAAAACTCCACAATCTCCAACAGACTCTGTGAATACCTGTTGGACACAAAAAGGATACACTTCATGAGTGACTTGATTCAGTCAACAGTCTGAACCTTTTATAATGTAAGCTTGTTGATCACTGCTAGTCCATAGACTTCATATTTAGGCCAGCAGATAAAGAAGTAATTTTGTGATTTGAGTGCCAAGCTCTCAGACTCTCTCTCTCTGGCTCTCGCTCTCTCTCTCTCTCTCTCTCTCTCTCTACAGAAACTAGGTGAAAGGTGACAGGCAGTGTGGCTGTTTTCAATGTGCTGACTTTGTCCCTCAACTGATCTTCAACACTCTGTTTTGGATTCAGGCCTATCATGCAAACAGATAGACATCTTGAAATATTCTATTATACAAAAGGTAATTTCACAAACTTTTGTTGCAAGGATATATCAAGGCTTAACCTTTCTCCCTATGACAATAAAAAAGCTGCCTGACAGATCAACTTCTTCTTTCTTTCAATGCAAAGACTTTTGCTGGAGTAGGAAGACAGCGCCTGAGTGAGGGAGGTAGATGGCCAAATATAGAAAGAATGGCTCATAAAAGAAGGGTGGGGGTGGGGCGGAGACCTTTTATGCCACATATCTTCCTCTGACCTGGCCTATCTTCTTAGGCCAGTGACTAACAGTGGAGAAAAACATAATCAATATCCCTGGGCAAAGGTTGAACTGGAATACTGTGTTTTAGCATGATGCCAATGGGAAGCAGCAACTGGGGTAGAAAAAACAACTAAGTAGAAAAAATGACTGGGCAATAGACTCTACTTTTGGCTTTGTCAAACAAAAAACAGCTGTGACCCATTCAAGTACACAAACACGATTGCCTTTGGGAGCTCTCTTACATATGGCCTGTATCTTTCAGCACAAACTCACAACATTGTAAGTCCACAGTGTGAACCCTATTCTGTTCATCTAGGGGGTACTCCATATGCAGTTTTAGTTTTTCAGCATGGCAAGTGAAAATGATTGCAGCTATTCTGCTAAAGGGCCCCTTTCTAGAACAGAATACAGCTGTCAGGCCTCCTAATACACGCATGATGTCTGAGACACAATCCCAGTCTTTACAGCCTTTCACACTTCACCCTGTCTCTACCTCACCCTTTATACCATGGTGCATCGTGTACCTACCTATGTGTGTGTGTGTGTCCAATGGGATTGCTGGCATAAAGCTATTAGTCTTTCATGTTTGACTTGAGGTAGTAACTTCTAACATGTCATGTGGTAGAGGTATAACAATGTAGAGGATGGACTCATTCTGGTCTGGACTCAAATTTCATCAGGATATTTCTGTATGTGCCTTTGCCTTTTGAATTTTTTTTGTGTACCGACAAGCAGCAGTACCAGTCAAGTCAATCAACTTGGAATAGGCAACGCTATAGGTCTATACTGCTCTTATACGGGAGCATCTGAAGGTGAAGACTATACTTTGATCTATTTGGCTATAAAGGCTTGTTAAATGAAGAGGAAGATGGCATAAGAACAGGAAACAGGGATTGTGTTGCTGTCCAGTTTGCCTTATCCAATTCAAACAAACATCATAAGGCATGTTCCCAGTTCAATGGCATTAAGCCAGATAGCTCAGTGAGCAGCGCAAGCATTGCAGTGAGTGCCCAGAGAGCTGGTGAGGTGAGGGAGAAGGTGAGTTGATGCATCTTTAAACAGAACAGCCAGTCACGGCACCTCACACCACCTCAGACAACATCAACAGCAATCGTCTGATCACAGTCACCAACATGTGACTAGCGGAGTTCATGTTAAGGGAGGCAGATTCCATGCAGAAAGCATCCAATTTATTTATTAACATCTGGAGGCTGGAGTATGGGAGAGGTCTACTTTCTGGGAGCAAGGTAGAACATCAAAGAGCAAGAGTGACACCTTCAATGGCCCCACATGACTGGATAATAGGCTACTTTCCATGGAAGTCCTATGTTTAAAGAGGTATAACAACAAAAGCCTAGCCTACCCTGAAGGAAATCGCCAGTTTAAAAATGCTTGGTGTGTAAGGCTACAGTTGATTATAAAGAAATGTGGCATATCCACTGCATGTAGTTAATATTTTGACATAGCACATTTAGGCAATAGACCCAAGAGGACAGGAGTAGATGTGTAACCTACTAGCTGTAATGAGCACAGCTAGGAATTCTGGGCCCCCTGACACAAAGTGACAGCAGAAATAAAAACCCTGTTATTACACACTTTCTGGGCTCCATGATTCACCTTTCCTCCCACTTGCTGCAACCCTGGTGGTGAGAGGTACTGAGACACGTGTTGGATGTACCCTCAGATTTTAGCAGGGTGTTTGGTCAGTACATAGGGAGTGTTTACAAAGGACAGCACATACAGGGGGTCTAGAGATGGTCCTACCAGCTGGTGAGGAGCTGGAGGGACGGAGTGCTGAGGAGCTTGTCTGGGAGGAAGTCAATTTCCTTCATGATGTTGGCCAGTCTGACGGGAAGCTCCTGGCGCAGGAACACAAAGGAGGTCTTCTCACATGCATTTGCTGAGCCTGCAGTCACATGAGAGAGTCAGGAAAAAACCCTGGGCACGCATTCAACCTTGACCCCATTCTGAGAAAAAATGCTGCATAGGAAAAGACCTTTTTTCTGCCTTTTCCTTGACAGTTGCATTATCATTTGCAGGAAAGACTATCAAGGGTTTATTCTGGACAGGGGTCTTGACCTAAGAGGTGTTGTACAAATGCAATGGAAAATTCGATGAAATTATGTTTTTTTGTCTGTTTTTTGCTGAGGCAGTAGTATCATGAGGGCTTGCATGTCTGTATGCCAATGAAGAGATCGACTACATCAGCGTATTCTGTATTCATGGTGTAGACAGTTTGTGATAAAATTATTTCATATTTCATTCATTGTTGTAGTCAATCCTGCATCAGACTTAACAGCTGAAGGTAGTATTTTGGTAGAGATGTTTCATGTGCCAAACTAACTGACACAGATTAAACTATCTGGGCGACATAACTCATTGTATTATGCAATCATTATTAAACGATAACAGTATTGATTTATTTAAACGGAGTCAGTAGTAGTAGTAGATGTCGATCAAACGTAATGACTTCCTCGGTACATATTGAACAGTGACAGCTGTCAGATACAAAACATAACGTCTGACCCAGAATGCAGGCATGCAGATTTACCTTGTGCCGATGCACAAACTCAATTTGAAATTGCCTGGCAAAAGGCATGTCGTCATTTTTATACACAAAACTTACCAAAGTCGATGAATTGCTTCATAGACAAGGGCGAAGGGGAGAACTTGGAAAACCTCTCCACTTGTTTTGGAATTCCAGCTATTGAGCTGTTTTTCAACAAAAACTGAGCAAACTTCATGTTTCCTCCGCTCAACAGATTGATTGTTGTTAGGGAATCAGGGTCAGGCTGTCCTTCAGCAGTTTGCAACCTTTGGCTAGCTAGGCTAAAGTTGGCTAGCATACAGAGAACCCCTTCGCCAAATTAACTTCATTAATGGATGTAGGTTGTCAGTGTCCATCGTCGTTTTTTCGAGCAGTTTCCTTGAATTTTCGCAACTTTGTAGGAGTATGACTTTGAATATACACCCTCCAACGCTTAGTGCAGCAGTCAGTGTGTTTGATAGGACGGAGTGAGATTGACGTTTAAATAAACCAATGAGTTTTGGGAGGGGGTTGGCGTGTCTTCGTGACGTTGGTGGACCCTCATCAAAACATTGGGAAATGAGTGAAATTTATGAAAGCATTTAAGCGCTTGTTTATTTTACGGTTTTGAACCCTTGCCAAAACATTGTAAAAGAAGTGTGATAATAAATGGCTAGTTCGCGCCCTCAGTGTAATTGACTGAGACACGTTCGAAGCCGTTATAACCTCCCCGCCCAAGTGAACGCACACCTGTGACCGCATCACGGGAAATTCAAATATTAATGTGCTAACCGAAAATCATCAAGCACTCTTTACGTTACAGGTGTGTCGCGTAGCAACAACGTCTAGTTCCACTTCTCAGCTGGTCTAAAATCACTGTAACGGACGACCTCTTGTGGTCATTGTTTAATTTGACGACGGCATCCCTTGCCACTTAAAAAAATATGAACACTTTTATTTAGAAGTTTTAGACTGTCTAATGCACTTTTTCAAATGGCCAGAAGATGGTGGCGCTGTAATAGTCACGAGACGCTGACAGGGACTGTGAAAGGAGGTGGGATTTCCTCTCCTCCTCATCATCATCCGACTCCTCTTCGGGATGCATCGGCGTGCAGTGCACCTGTTTTATGTTTTATCTGGGTCATCGACCACTGAAATGCAATATTTTAACCGGTGTCATCAGTAGCCTTACGAAAAGGTTCAAACCGCCCATTCATAGATGTCTGAGGGGCCTAGAGTCGGTGTGATTTAAAAGAGGATGTGGTGATTTTTTTTCTAGGTGCAGCAGTGAGACAGCATCTTTGCCGGTGACACATCATTATCAATACGGCTGGATAAGGTACGCTGCATAACAAAAACAATGCGTTATTCTGTTGTTTGCGAGACAATTTGTTCGTTGGGTTATTATTTGCCGCAAAGACTTTCCAGCATTTCTCGCAAGGCCTAAAATTAAGATTGAAATAGCCTATTTGACGTAAATGCAAACGCTGTCGCTTTTGGGATTAGCTGCAAATGCTTTTATGCCCTGTAATCCAACGGGTCAACCATATATCCGTCGCCTCCTTTCTACGTAGTGTTCTGGTTTATGTATATGGGCAAACTGTGGTTTATCAGGTCTGCTAGTAATGTCCCAGTTTCGTCCTCTACTTTTCATGTCTACGTCTATTATTAGACATGAGGTCCTGCATGCCTGTAGTCATTTTGTCCTTGATGTCTATTTATGTTCCAGCTAGGTTTGACAGTGTTTTCTACTCTACAGTGCTACTTTGCATTTTAAGTATTTATTATGGTCATTTAACCTGTGACATTGACCCACTATCCAGCCCAGTGTGGGCTGTCCATAATGCATCAGTATTTTTGCCTGCATCCATATTGGTCCTCCCACAGTACAAAGAAATACATGGAGACTGTAAATTGCTGATAGATGTGAATTTGAGTGTGAGTGTGATTGTCTGTCTATCTGTATTAGCCCTGTGATGGACTGGCAACCTGTCCAGGGTGTTTCCCTGCCTTCTGCCCAATGCATGCTGGGATAGGCTCTACCCCCCTGTGACCATAAATAGGAATAAGTGGGTAACGACTATGAATGAAAATCCCTCTTGGTCATTTTAAATGTAATTATCATGTCTCAGTCTATAAATTCACCCATCAGTTGCTGGGCCTGCAAGATTATGGATCTGGAAATGTCACACCCAGTGGGTATTCTGAAACCTAGGATAGACCTGTTGTACCTGTTGTACATTCAAATACTCCTACATGTCATCTTATAATGAAACCGGAGCATATTATGACAGTGCCATGCATAGCTCATTCTTGTGTGATACTCTTTCTGTTCCGCAGCCCCATAAGAGACCATGTCGGACAAAAGTGACCTAAAAGCGGAGCTGGAGCGCAAGAAGCAGCGCCTAGCCCAGATCAGGGAGGAAAAAAAAAGAAAGGAGGAAGAGAGGAAGAAGAAAGAGGTAAGGAGGAAAGTGAGTAAAGTCACACATGTGGCTCTCATCATATTCCACTGTAGTCTTTATTGTGTGTTTAGTTGCCTCTGTCAGGCCATGAGACAGATAAGGCTGAGAGTGTATGTGTGTGTGTGTCCATGAGTGCGTACGTACTGTGTATGTGCGTAATGATGGTGTTGGACTGTTGATCAAAATGCATGTTTGTACACACACACGCACATTTAAACCTACGTATTAACCCATGATGGATAACTTAACATTTCTCGGTGTATCCTGTGCAGTCAGAGAGCCAGCAGAAGACGGAGGCAGCCCCAGAAGATTCAGACCTAGACCGTAAGCGCAGGGAGACTGAGGCCCTGCTACAGAGCATTGGCATCTCACCGGAGCCTCCACTAGGTACACACAGTGCACATACTCAAATAAATAAATAAAAGTTTAAAAAAATTCTTCAGAGGTTCTTTGGCCCTGATCCTATGACAACGTTTTATTTGGCGCAATATACTGTAGAACCTCTGGTAAATTCTTACCACATAAAAGTTACCAAAAAAGTTCTGGACATAGTACCAAAAAGAGGCTCCCCAATAATACAGCCAAATAGCCCCTGAAGAATCATTTATTGTTGAGAACATACACACCATACAGTGGACTGAGGATGCGCACAACAACGTCTGTGTAATCTGCTGAAAATGATCAGTCCAATCCAGCCTTGCTGATTACTAACATGACATGAATCAATTGGAGAACTAAAGTCTTGTGTTTGCTACGTTGCCGGGTCTGTACATAATATATTGCTTCTTTTTCCACAATAGTAGTAGTTGTTAAAGTTTGTGAGCCAGACATTTGCATGCTATAAACAGTAGATTGTTGTTAGGACATGCCTGCTGTGGTGGTTACGTTTGCATGCAATAGTGTGAAATGGCAAAGAATGAATATGAAAATCTTTAATATGAGTCATATGTGTTAACTAGTGAACACAATGTCATCAACACAACTTTTTTTTTCATTTCCTTACTTTAATAATAAGTACTTTCTCACTTATTATTAAAGTTTGGTATGAGAAAAAAAAGTCTCATCAAGTACTATTGTGTTTTAGTCCTAAAAACATTCCATGATGTATTATGCACATTGTCCTTTGACAATGATGAACAATTTTCATAATTACATTTGATCATCTTTGTAGCAACCCCCTTTTCTCATCTTTTATTTGGATTTGTTCCATTTGTTTCCTTGTGTGTACAGTACCTTGCAATAGTGTGTTTGGGACATGAAGATTAATACTAAACTAAATTAAACTTTCATTCCAGTCCACATGAATATAGAAATAGATGGTGCTTACAAGATATCTTCCCATCTTCCCCCTACGTGTGCCAAATCTGATCTATTGACTTCAATTCCCAGAATCCCTGTCTCTTCCAGCAAGGTTTTGGAAAAGGCTGCTCATCAGCACTGTTCTCTAGTGGTCCAACATAGCAACAACACCCACACACTTGAGAAATAGGTCACTGCTGTGCCTATTATTAGCTTTAATTATTTTTTAATACATACCAGAATGTAGCCGAGTAGGGCTAAATAACTTGACGCTCTGTCCCCCCTTTTGTTTTTTTATTTGAAACCTTTATTCTTTTTTATTCCATCACTTGTTTTGCTTTCCCATCGTTTCATCCATCCTGCATTTTGGTTTTGTGGGCACCCTTTTCTTCTCATTGCCATCGCTTGGGTTGACCAGTCCATCCGCTGCAGCCTTTAATGTTAGATACGTGTTATTTTCATTATTTAGTCCCGACCCCCATGTCCCCCTCCAAATCAGTGAGCACGCCCAGCGAGACGGGGAGCCAGGACTCAGCTGATGGGGGAGCGGCGGGCAGGTAGGCCAAAATCTCAGATGTTACTTTCTACCAAGGTTGAATGTCAGAGGTCTTTTCTAGCTCAATGAGTCTTCTGCACTCTGTCTTATATTATTAAAAAAAGGATTGTGGTTCATATTTCTCCTTGGGTTTGACTTAGGAAAGACGTTTGAGATTCAATTGCTGATTGAAAAGCCTCCTTCATTTCTCACATTATTCAGTAAAGCTAAAAGAGATGCTAGACTCAAGACGTTTATGTGGAAGATAAAGGATACATGGAAATGGTACACACACAGGTATAAATAAGTAGGTTTTTCCCGCTCTTATGCACCAGGGATGCTATTTGAGAGGTTACCAATACACATCTAACAATGTTGGTAATGTGCAATTACTTTGGTCTGTAATTATTTTTTGCACATTTTCATTTTTGACATATTCTGTATCTGTTTTTGTCAATGGAACAACAGGTACAGGTAAGGATAAGTGTCAGTAAGTGTTGTTGATCTTGCGGTGTGTTGTTCGGTTTTGAATGTGGTATCTCTCATTTGTCATGACATCCCATGTTTTGATGACCACAGCACAGCTTGTTGCTGTACCTGTTTCAGCTCTAGTCAGATTTGCAAAATTTGTTGAACGCTTTAACCCAGTGGTTGTTCACGTGAAACATGGAGGGATGCAAATTGTAATTTCTAGGTATTACCGATGCAATTAGGTACCATATTGCTAAACTTTCAGAAAGCATCCCTGGTGAACCACTCAACAGAATAAGTTTGGAATCAGTAACAACAGTAATAATAGACATGAACCACAAACTAGCAGTAAAGGCAAGTAGCTGATGTGGGCACATGTGACATGAGATGTAAGGTTTTTTCTGTCACTGTTCTGCAGGGTGTTAAATCTGCACAGTGCTAGCTAGCTCATATGTCATGCAGCATTTTATTTAATACACCAGATCAGTGCAACAGCTACGTTTGAAGTCTGCACAACACTGCTCTGGTGAATAGATATTGAAGTTGAGAAGAAAGTGGTCATCAACATTCAAGCGCTTTCCATTTGCTAGCCAGTGGCAGCTCACTGTAGAGGTCGATGTGTGAGTGATGCTCATAGGGGTCATTAGTGATGTGTTGTTCTGGTATGGCCAGGGGTGGAATTGGGGCAGAAGAACATGTGGGAACTGAACCCACATGGGAACTGAGTCCCTAGAATGAAATTCTCTTATTAATGAAATTCTCTTATCTCTTATAAGATTTGGATTTCTTATTTCTTTTTAGCTTTTACCAATTGGACTTTACTAATTGGTGAGTTAGTTCCAATGCCTGGAATGAAAATTTCCCCCCCAAATCCACCCTGGATTATGGCATGCCACTTTGAGCTTCTCCATCTGTGGCTGTGTGTATGTGTGTGTCCCTTCTTAGGTCAGGTTTCTCTAAAAACAAGTCACCAGTACAGAGTAACAGGTAAGCATTTTCACCTCAAACCCAGGAATGTCACCCCCCTCCCTCCCCCAGCTGAGTTTACCCTCATGTGAACACAAACAGTGAGGCACCCACAGTGTTGTCAATGGTGTTATCGATGTCTCCCCATCGTGCTTTATATGAGCAAAACAGCGCGGTGCCCACACTCCCTTGCACCTTCCTCCTCTCTCCTCGGGTGACTACCTGTCCAAAGTCCGGCTGTCTCTCTTAACACTGGCTGGAAAGATTTCCACTTGCATGGTTTTGAGCCATGGAAGTCATTTTGGCCCTGACAGGTTTGACAATCTGCTGCTTAAAGTGTCATCGCTGTTACTGTAAAACAGCCAGTCTTGTCAGGGTAAAGAAATGCTTTGCCTCTCATACCTGGCACTGTGTGGCATAAGCTGAAGGTCTAATGGGCATGTTCACTGCTCCTAAAAGGTATTATCAAAGAGCGCAGTGGGGCTGGAAGCGTTGTCCTGTCACAGCTGTTAGGTTTCAGCACTGGCTTGCCATACAGCTCTCTGGAATTGAGTTTGTTCATGAGGTCTCCCTAAATGAGTGATCCCCACCCCCCAATGTGAAGCAAGCTAGAACTGCTCAAGTGCTATGTGAATGTGCTGAGAGAACTCAGGGATTCTCTCATGGTTTGTCAAACTCATTCTTCAAGCATGGCAAATACATTGTCATGTACTGTGTGTTGAGCAGGCCACATGCGCTTTATGTATGGATTTTATTTGGATTCTCATATGCTCAATGTGATTACATACATGCACAGTACTTACGTTATGCTATGGTTGTGAGATGTATGTGAGGTTGCTGAATACATTGTTCATAGTTTCAATGTATTATTTGTATATGAAACATCAAAGCACAGAATGTCACCGTTTCTTTCACATTTTTCTGATGCCACACAACTATAATGCAAGGGTGCATTAGTGAAGTTATGTGAAATAAAAATAGGATTCTTGCATTGTGGTAAAATTGGTTAGAGTAGATACAATGGCCAAACAAAAACATTTTTGCAAAGCTTCCCATAATCCTATATGACTGTATACATTTAAAAGTCATCAGGTCAAATGCAGTTTTTTTACATTTTTCTCCCATGACTTATCAATATTGTCATCTTCCTCTAATAGATTCCTGGCAGAAGATCAAGAGTTCTGTTACAAGAGATGAATAGTCATGTCTTCCTTAGGTTTAGACCTGCTATGCTTTATCCACTTGCCTAAACATTTTCCACTGACAGTGCAAGTCTTTGAATTTAATTAAATGGGACTTCCTGTGTTAAGATAAGTGGGGTGTGTGCATGTGTGTGTGCGTACACGTAGTTCATGTGTGCCAATACATAAATTGTGCATGTTATAACTGTCAGTGTGTAACCATGCATGTCCTCTGTGCCCTCCCTTGCCCCCCCTGCTGGTGACATCAGGACCCTGCAGTGGGACACAGACCCCTCTGTGCTGCAGCTGCAGGCTGACTCTGAGCTCGGGTACATCTTTCCCCTCCTCTTCCTCTTCTTATTTCCCATGTCTGACAAAGAAATGACACCACAGAAAACCTGATTATTGGCACTGCACTGCAAATTCAACAAAATAAAAAAATAAAAATAAAAAAAATCACACAAAGAATCACACATTTTTCAAAACTTAATTTGACTGAGCACACTTGGTCTTTTCCAGCGATGCCCTTCTGCACATTCATACAGTTAACCACATTCACACTTGGTTAAGTGCCTTCCTCAAGGACACCTTGACAGTAGTTGTTGAGGGAAGGGAGATAGTGACTCACTCACTTTCCCCACCCACAATTTCCCAGCCAGTCCAGGGATTCAAACCAGCAACCTTTTGGTCACAAGCCTGCTTCTGTAATCTCTAGGCTAAAATAGCAGAAGAATCCATAATGTTGCACCCTTTAGAATATTGAAGAGTCACGTTATTGTTGACTTCAACCTTTTACAATTGATATAAGTGGTATAAATATATTGGACCATATACAGGACAGTAGGCGATTACGCAGAGAATAACCTCATGCTCATGATAACATCCTGTCTCTGTTATCCAGGCGTAGGATGCACAGGCTGGGGGCGTCTAAGATCACACAGGTAGACTTCCTCCCCAAAGAGGTGGTCTCTTACAGCAAGGAGACGCAGACACCCCTCACCGCCCACCTGTCTGAAGGTGAGTGTGTGTATTTGTGTGTGTGCTTGCATGTGTGCCCGTGTGCATATGAGTGCACATACATGAAGATGCTGAATAAAAAAACAACTTCATATTGTGCCATCCATGCTTGCTATTTAGAATCCACGGGGTACAAAAGGCCATGAGAGGCAACAACAGATTCCACGTTGCAATGATTTTGGTTGCTGTGTGGTTGAATGCGATACCCCTTGTTTAGCCAATCCATAGCCTGTAAACCTGGAGTGATTTATAGCCATGAGAGAGAGAGAGGGAGAGAGAGAGAGACTGTGTCTTCAATCACAGAACATCATAGTTTTGACTCCTGGACATAAGTGGAAACAGATTGATGGATGAAAGATACCCAAGATGTTTCCTGACTGATATTGGAGCATTACTGTGTGTGTGTGTGTGTGTGTGTGTGTGTGTGTGTGTGTGTGTGTGTGTGTGTGTGTGTGTGTGTGTGTGTGTGTGCATTCTTTCTACATTTGTGTGTGTGCTGGTGGTGGGTAGGGGTGAGAGAGAGTTTCTCACACTGACATTATCATTTGTTATACTGTGATGCATATGTTAGTTGCAATCATTGATAGTCTGATAGTCGTACACAAATCCTGTTATGTGTTAAATCTATTGAAGGTAGTATGAGTATGTTAAATTTTAATCCAAAGAAATTGAGGCATGTAGTTAGGAAACCAGTCATATATAAAGCACATCTCAATTTCAGTGGAAATTTATGACCTTGTTAAAAAAAACTGGGATAGAAAAAATTTCACTGCATCCTCCAGATTTGGGGTGGGCAGAAATGGTATAACAACGTAATGCTTGTAAGTGTGTGTGTGTGTGTGTGTGTGTGTGTATATGTACATGTACATGTACATGTATGCTTCTTAAGTGTGTGTGTGTGTGTGTGTGTGTGTGTGTGTGTGTAAGTGGGCGTGCATACGTTTGCTGAGGTCCAGTGACTAAACACATCCATATGGTCAGAATTGAGGTTTGTCCTGTGCTGTATTTGGCAAAACATTGGTGGTAGCTGATTCAAGGCATAGGTTTCAGTTTACTGTCAGCCTTGTTCCTCTGGAGGAGCGAGGCGGTGGATATATGCATGGGTGACAGTTACTGGAAATGTAGCGTTGTTCCACTAAATGGAACCGCATGCCCTTGACAATGATAGCGATATGTGGAATGAATATTTACCTCGCTGACTTATT
>OOFE01021270.1:0-12219 GCA_900323365.1 Monocentris japonica | reverse complement strand
GGTGTATGATCATCGGTCTCAAGACCAAATGTCTCTGCTTGCTGCAATGGATGCTGCTTGTGATGACATCACAGCAGAACATTGCAGGGGATGGTTGCGGCATGCAAGAAGATTTCCCCCCCGTTGCATCGCAAGGGAAAATATCAGGTGTGATGTCGATGAAAATCTGTGGCCAGAGAGACAGGAGCGACAGGACATCCAGTGAGGTGGAGTCTTTAGTGTAGCACTCTAGCTTTACTGTGTTACAGTGTTAGGCTATATATTATTTTCCTTTCCTTTTTTGTATTGATGTATTTTTGTATGATATTGTGCTGTGTAAGTTTTCTGTTTACTGTGGTGTTTACATGGAAATGTGAGTGCAATGTGTCATGTGTAAATCGACATCTGGATAGTATTCAGTTTGATACACAATAGCATTCAGTTAGCTAGAACATTCTAGTACAGTAAACATTCAATGTCAATGAAAAAATAGGAAAAGACTGAAATGTGGATACAAGGAATTTCCAGGGTCCACTGCCATACTTACAAAACATCTAAACATTTTTACCACACGTTGTTTGCACAATGCGGCAAACAACGTGAGGGCATTGACTTTTTATATGAGACAATAACTTTGTTTTGAAGCATGTGTTAAATGTTTTGGGTGAGTTATGACCTTTTGCAGGTGAGCTATGATGTTGTGCTGTACCATATAAGCTGTTTTGACATATGCACCCTGAGCTTTGAGAATGTTAACACTGTTTCAAGGAATGAGCCAAACCAAATGAGAAAAATGTAAGCAATCGTAAAAAAAACTGTACAATATGGCAACAGTCTTTATACTGTATCTACCATAAAATTGCAACCTATTTGTGGACTAAAAAACCCCTAAACTTTAAAAAAAAAAAAAGAGAAAAAGGAAACAATTTCTACATAAAATTCTACACAATTTTATACATTTCAATATGTAGCATGGCCTCATGAAGCCAAAACATATATAAACAGTATTTTGATGGAAGTGTTTTAAGTTTATCACACCAGTGTTTAATTGATGCTCTGTAAGAGATATTCATATGATAGCTGTGTGTGTATCGTTTTGGTGGAAAGAATCAGTTTTCAGAAGAGAGAACGTGGTTTTGAATGTTTCATTTTGCAAGAGATTTGTGGAGTTTTGACAAGATGGTTAACTCTATTCAGTTTTGTGTTTAGCATTTAGAGAAATTGAGCCATAGTTTCAGGAAATGTGTCTAAACGATTGGGAAAAACTGTAAATGAATGTACAATTATGACAATCTGTATTTGTAGATGACAATTTTAATGGTTTGGCATTATAATAAGTCGTGTGAAAATGTATTTTGAAATTTTCATGGATAGCATTAGCGTAATGTTTTCTGTTAGAGAGCGGAGAGGAAGAAGAGGAGGAAGACTGGATAGGAAGAAGAGTGGAGGAGATAGAGGAGGAAAGGTAAAGATATGATAACAGAGCCTGCCAATTTATTATTCCAAACAATGTTTTTGAGATAAAATACAAAAATGAGGCAAGCAATGGGAATCCGTTAACCAACAGATAGTACCCTATTTTATCTAATAGTGTACTATTTATTATTAAAGATTGGAGAGGAAGGAGAAGAGAGTGAGAAGGACAAATTAAGGGAGTAAAAAGAGTGAAGCGAGGAGAGGTGGAAAGGTACAGAGAAGGAAAGGAAGAAAGAGAAGGAAGACGAGTGAAGAAAAGAGGAGGAGAAAGATTGGAGGAGAAGAAAAAGTTCAGAGAGTAAGAAGAGTGACACAAGGAGAGTGAAGAAGAGGAGGTACAATGGCTCTTTCCAAGAAACGGGAATGCCATTTTAATGACAACATGATGAGAGGATTTTCATTTATACGCCCAGGTCAAGATGATAGAATGGTTCACTGCACCCTTTGTAAATCCTCTTTTTTCAATTGGCAGCGGGGGGAGAACGACAGTGGTAGAACATCAACTGACGAAAAAGCATAAAGGCCTCTTTGATTGCCCGTGCTGGTGTGCCCTCTGTCACCACATTCTTCAAGAGGGTAGAGCCTTCCCAAGAAGAGTATGATTTAGCTGTGCAGGAGGACCACTGAATGGCTGTTCAGATCAGACAGTTCTGTCTTGTCTGTAGTGTTTCTGTAATATAGTGGTTTTCTCTGTCTATCACAGTGTGCCTGTTAGTGATGTCTGTCATAGTGTGTCTGATAGTTTTGTCTCTCTGGTAGTGTTGCGTGTCTGTCTTCTCTGTCTTGTACATATAGATCATTCAATACATTGTATTGAACCATTGTAGTTTGATCCTTTTCTTTATGGTGTGTTTCATAGTTTACCATAGCTTCACTCACCATGGTACTGTAAACTATGATTTTCTGACACGGTTTACAAAGTCACTTAGTTAGTACCCAATTTTACCCCCCCCAATATTTCATATTGTTTGCTGATGGGGTGGGTAAGTTCTCCATAAGCACTGCATCAGAAACTCAACGAGCTTACATTTTTTATCCAAGATCACTGAGTTACTATAATCCTATCACATAACAAATCGTGTTGATTCAAACTTTTTGAAAGATTATTATTTTTTTTACTCTGAGTGCATTTAAATGAGTTACTTTTTTTCTTTTACTTGAGTAGATTTTTACACCAGTATTTTTAATTCTACTTTTTCAGCAAAGTAGCAGTACTTTTACTTGAGTAAGACATTTTAGTACTCTTTCCACCTCTGGTGACAAGACCAAGACTGCTTGAAATGCTGCCTGAGTGATGCTGTATGAGCTGTCTATTCAAAAGGGTAAAAGGGCTTTATTTGTGTTAGTCCATCTGCATCTATTAATGAAAGAAGCTCTAGTCAAACTCTCTGTATATAACAACCGATTCAGTGGCGACTTCCAGCGCTCCAATGCTCAAATGAATACATCATCAGGGAAATTCATCATCGTTGCTCGTCTCGCGGCCAATTCTTATCAGCGTCTTGTCATTCAGCTTCGCTTGCATTTGGCAGAGCAACATGAGGTACTCACATGAAAGCGTGGCAGACGCAACAAGCGAAACACTTCCAGTGTGCGTCTTTCATCGGGAAGGAGGAGAGAAGTGGTTTATGGAAGCAAATAAGTGACATTTATATTTGAATTTTGAAATATAATATATGTAGATCACGTAGGATCACATCATTCTACGTGCTAAACACTGCTCTACATATACGCTATATGGCCAAAAGTCAGTGGACACCTGACCATCACACCTATATGAGCTTGCTGGACATCCCATTCTAAAACCATGGGCATTAATACGGAGTTGGACCCCCCTTTGTGGCTATAACAGCCACCACTCTTCTGGGAAGGCTTTCCACAAGCTTTTGGCGTGTGTCTGTGGGAATTTGTGCCCATTCAGCCAAAAGAGCATTTGTGAGGTCAGACAGTGATGTTGAACGAGAAGGCCTGGCTCGCAATCGGTGTTCTAATTCCTCCCAAAGGTGTTCAATGGGGTTGAGGTCAGGGCTCTGTGCAGGCCAGTCGAGTTCCTCCACACCAAACTCGTCTAACCATGTCTTTATAGACCTCGCTTTGTGCACAGGGGCACAGTCATGCTGGAACAGCAAAGGGCCTTCCCCAAACTGTTGCCACAAAGATGGACATTTAGCCAATTGGCTAAAATGTCTTCGTATCCTGTAGCATTAAGATTACCCTATCCTACCACTATCCTATGACAGTGCCACGTTTAAAGTCACAGTCTTTACGACCCATTCTAAATTCTAAATGTTTGTCTGTGGAGATTTCATGGCTATGTGCTGGATTTTATACACCTGTTAGCAATAGGTGTGGCTGAAACACCTGAACTCAATAATGACTTTTGGCCATATAGTGTATGTTCCCTCAAGCATCCTGTACTCCATCTGCACCCTCTCACCATCATTCATTAGATGGTATACATTTGTATATTTATCATTATTGTTTTTCAATTTTTTTAACACATACCCATGTAGACAAAATAGGTAACTGCCTACACATAGGTTACCAGTGTTAAAGCGTGCTCTGAAGAGAAGGCTGAAGAGACCATGGGTATCATTAAGAGGGAAGATGAAGTTTCCTGCATGTCTGTAGACGTTTCTGCAGGGATAAGGCAAGACTATGTCCACGGAGGATATCAAAGACTGAGGAGGAAGCAAGGTTATACTATCAAATGAAAGTGGGAGGTTTTATTATTGAATTTTTGGAGTATAGTGGAAGGAAAGTGAAGGTCAGAGAGTATTGCCTCTGGGTTGGTGAGCAAGAATTTTCACTTCTTAGCACAAGCTATAAAGCTGCGTTGTCTAGAGAGCTGCTTACTGGATGTCGGGGTATCAGGACTCTGCATGCAAGTGAATTACTGAGGAACAGCTTGAAAATGTTAACTTTTTCAGCTGGCACAAAGAGGAAGGAGTCGTTTTGTGTTAAGAATAGCAATATTGTATTAACAATAGCAGTAACAACTTGGTTACAGATCCAGCATGGATGCATGATGGGTGCTATACTGGTTGCCACGGCAATAGCAGGGAAATCTGAGAAGAGTTAAAATTAGATGCCTTTATTTTTACTGGTTAACAAGTTTCCACTGTGGCGATAAAACCATTTACGCTTTGTACTATCTGCATCCTCACGAAAGTCTTTCAGTCAGAGCTGTTAAAGTATAGCAGGCGATGGCAAGTGCCTTACCCAAGCCTCCAAGTCCTATGATAAGTTACAGAAAGTTAGTAATGTAGTAATTCAAGACTACAGACTACAAGCACAAGGCAATAGCACACAATTGCCTGAATATATCTGCAGGGATTTGACAGGGTTGTTGATACCAATGACTCAAAGATTACTTGGCCAGGTGCTGAGATTTCTGGCTTTCAAAACTGCCCCCATATTCTGTTTTGGAATAAAACCTCCCTGCCTCCCCAACCTACTCGCATCTGACGCATCACCTCTTCACTAGACGTTTCTGTAGGATCTCTGCTCTAATTAGTTAGCGCATTCCTCTCCATCGTGAAAATGTAGCTTTATCATTTGTGTTAATTACAGGCCGCAGGAAGCTGTGCCAGAGACCTGCGAATGTTGTTGTGATCCCTTGGTTGCCGATAGAGGTCAATAGCAGTCATAGATTAGTTAATGTCCCTGTCATCTAAAAAATATGTTGTAACTGAGTCTGAATGAAAATAAGTACTTAATAGGTCTATGGATAATCAATGTAAGCCCATGTGATGTAGACATTTAGAGATGAAGCAATATGATGCAGTGAAAGGCTGGATGGACTGGAGAGATCAATGGTTGCTAGGGAATTGACCATACAAAGCAGAAGTCTCCATGAACTTTGTGTAACACTTGATTATTTTTGGAGGATTCGTTCCCAATGGTTTTGCAGGTCTCGTTGCAAATTTATACGATTCCTTCTTGTTTTTTTTTTGTTTTTTTTATGATGAAATACCCCTTCTGCACGACAAATGAGGGTGTCATGTTTGGACCTTTCAGTTTTTGGCCTCTCTCCGCTCCGCTGCACAATTCCGATGTCAAGAAGTGGGTGAGGAGCAGGGAGGAGAAATGTCTCCATGACACAGTTGTACGCCCCATTACACACCCTGGCCTCGGTAACACGGAGTCTCATGGCACTTTTGCCACAAAGTGTTGCTCTCTCTGATCTAAATTGATAGAGGACATGGTAATATTTTACAGCTAGTGACGTACATTAGGCCGGACGTCCTAGCCATCACATATACTCTAGCGCTGCACGCTGGGTGCCAGTGTTAAAACAAAAGTGCAGAGAATGAAGATTTACTGCATGAAATACTGACTCTGTCACATTTACACAGAAATATGGATATTATAACCAGGAATGACGTATAGGTGGGAGACAAAATAACAGAAACACCTAACAGTATGTGAATATCAAGTATCTAACAAGGAGTAGGGGTTTCCTTCCTCCTAGTCCTGCTGTAGTACTGCATCCTGACCTTTGTGTAGAGGAATATTGGACCTTTCTTCAAGAAATAAAGCCTCCAGTTCTTTGAGGGATGTAGGCAGTGGAAATCTATTTCCCATAAAGGTTCAACGATGTTTAGATCTGCTGATCGGGATGGCAACGGAAGGAGTTTGACTTCATCCCGCTGTCCATGAAACCGCTGATGAACTTGTTTAGCAGTGTGTCATAAGGGAACAGCGTTTGCACCCTAGGGTGCTCCTGCTGCTGCGAAATGGCCTCGTATTTCTTGGCCGTTATACAACCATGCAGAGCAACCATCAGAGCTAATGACTCCCAGTAGATAGCGCTGTACCATTACAGAATCCATCGCCGTGTTTAACAGTTGGCAGCAGAGATTGTATGGAGGCAAAATGCTGAAAGACGACTCCTCAGACCACATTACTTTTGTCCGGTGCTCAGGGCTCCAGGTTTTGTGCTCCTTACACCAGGTTATGCATGCATTTGTGCGTTGACATTAAATATCAGTAGTGTCTGAATGGCAGCCCTGCCAGAAATATCAGCTTTGTAGAGCCTATCCTGTTAAGTGAGTGTCTATCCCTGTCGGTGAGCTTCCACTTGCCGCCACTGTTTCTCTTTGCTGGTCTGTGTTTGGCACATGTTGCCATGATTTTCCACACATGATTTTCACGTGGTGTTTGGTCTACTTCCTGTATTTCACCATAGGCAAGTAATCTGTATCTGTTTAGAACAAATGTAGTTTCACAAAGTCTCAAGTCTCAAACCCGCTGAACTTATCCTCTTTCACTTTCTGTAGAATACGGATGGAGGCCAAAAAGTACCTAGTAAGGAAAAGACTAAAATAACGATGCCCCAGCAAAAATTTAATTTGAGGATAATCAAATCCTCACCGGGCCTTCGAATGGGTGGTAAATTAGCCAATTGGGTTCTGTGAAAATCATTAGGAGAGAGTCTGAGAGGCAGTGTGTGTGAAATGGTGTACCAGGTGTTTCATCCCTACTGCCTCTGTCGAGTTGAAATATGCATGTGTTTCTTTGCATAACTGACATCCATATCAGTGGGAGATTTTACCGCATCCATGTGGTCGTCAGAGGTGGTCTTAAAATACTTTTTGTATGAGCCATTTGGGGGGGGTGGGGTGATATATATATTTGCACTTACATGTATTTGATTGTTTTATGTATTTGGGAATATATTTACTTGTTTGAAATTGTTTGAAATATTTGAAACAAGATGTGTACAATTCATAAATGCACTCATACCTTTTGGTTCTTCAACACAAAGTAATATCACAATGACTGAATTCATAGATTGTATGGGAACTCACTACTTTGATGGGAGATTTGTGTGTTTATAGTATTCACCGTTCATCTTGGATGTGGAGTTATTTTGGGATGTCCGGCTCCCACCATATTAATCTCATTGTATTTATTAACTGGGTGACCAAATGACTGAATATTGAGGCAATTTAGAATTTCTGAAAGCTCTTAATAGTGGTTGGGATTCTCGGATAGACAGGAGTGAAACCATAGGTCAGGTCAAAGTACTTTTAATACTTTTATTTTGAAAAAGAATATTTGAAAAAATCTAAACACACCAAAGAGACAAGCACACCTGAAAATGTAGTTGCATTAGTCAGCATGTAAAGCTTACTGTCTTTACGAGACAAAAAAAAGCAATTAAATTTATTGCAGGTATGTATTCCTACTTTTCGCCCTTTTTCTGATCTAAGGTAACCTCTTTTCATTACTCTTCACTACTGTTTTCATAGCACCGCGGTTAGTCAGATAGAGTAAAAGAGTTCTGCTGTTCTGACAGCAGTAGGGCAGAGCCACATTTCAGCTTAGTGGAATTCTTTTGTAGAAGAGATGGCCTCTTGTATCTCATAGGGAAATTCTTGTTTCACTTCACGTTCTTAACCCCCTCCACATGGAGGTCAGAGGTCAGGGTCAGATACAAAACAACACTCCTGGAGCCAGGAGGGATTCAGGGGTTTGTCGATATGGGGTGCTTGAATCTGAGTTTGCTTGAGTTTAGATCTCCCAAGCCTTAATTGCCGACCACCAAGTTCAGTTATTTGACTTTGCATTCGTTCAAAAGTTTTAAATGTTCCTTATAGTATGCTTTGTAAATATTAACCTTGTATAAGACAAGCTTGGGAGATGAAACTGAACTTGAGAGCTGCCACAACAATATGTGCTACTATGCCCTTTGAAAAAAGTTACATAATACTGTATGTATTACAACTGCACGCTGGTATTTAGAATCAATAACCTATAATAAAGAGTATTGATAGAACATGGTGTGCCAGTGATGTGCCACGGTGAACAGTATTCATTTAGCAGACAAATAGTTCCGCACAGCTATCACCAGTAAAAATATGAGGAAATTGACTCAACCAACATCAAAAACAATTGAATTGAGTGGAGCAGATTTTTTTTTTTGGTTGTTCCTCCTCTTCTGCATGTATTAATGTTAGAAAACAATCTCAGCTGGATGAGCCCATCAATCTGACACACTGTTGCCTTTGAGGGAGTAGAACAATTGTCAAATTATTATCTGTATCACTGCAATAATGCCAAGACGAGAAATTACCCAGCATGGGTACTGCTGCCATAACCCACTATAAATTCCAGTCTTGCGTAGCAGAGGGCGGCCACAAAGAGAAGTATGACTCCCTCCTGACACATCAATCATATGGTGAATGATCCAATTAGGAATAAAGAGTTCCTTAACACGTGTAAACGTAAAACTGTTGCACATCCACTTCATTCAGCTCTAAGGGGGGCAGGTGGGTTCTTATGATTGCATCAGCTTTAATTATGGATTTAATTAGAGAAAGAGATTGAGTTTGCGAGCCAGCGTGAGGACAAAAGAGAGAAAGGAGAGCAAAATGAATCAGAGTTGCTCATGTTGTCACGCACAATAAAAGTTTAGGAATATGTCTTGGTGACAGTAGAGACAGTCATGCTTAAAAGTTTGGGAACTCCACAGGGGGTAGCAATTATTTCATATAAAATAGAGGAATGAGCTTTTAAAATCCTTATCTAAACCGCAAATCTTAATGAAGCTATCCCAAATAAAGAAAATATACAGATAAATATGATATACTTCCATTGTTTATTTAACAAAACTCATGTCATTACTGGTGTCTGATTGATTTTGTGTTTCGATAATGTCAGCTTGTTAGCTAGCTAACCATAGTATCTGGTCAGCTAACAACCACTGTCTTGTTGCTAACACATCTAATTAGCACACTAGCTAACATATCTAGTAGAAGCTAGCATTAGCACTGGCTAGTGGTCACATGTTAACATGAGCTAAATTAGCCTGCTGGCTAGCTAGCTAACAGTTTGTTCAGGTTAACTGAGCTGACTCTTTTCAAGCTGCAACTCAGAGTGTTTTGGAGTAGAAACTAGGGATTAAAGACAAGACAGTTTACTGAGTCACAGTAACATAAACTAATCTACTTTATCACATTATTCACTGAGAACATTACTGAGTTAACCTACAGCCACACCACAACAATCTTTACTAGCTAGCTCTCTTTTTCTAGCCTGGTTATTTACTTTTTTATTTTTAATATTATCCATTATTTGTGCACAGCTAATTCTCCAATGGACCTCCATCATGACACCAGATGTGGTTGCTGGGAGATTTGTGACACAACTCTAAAGCCTCTATACACATAACTACAAAATATACTTTCAACATTGACTATTCTGTAGTGTGCATTCAAGCAGTGTGGCATACAGTATTGTTATGGCTGCAGGGGGAAGTGTAGTGAGAGACCAGTCGTCAATGTACCACAAGGACATGACACTAAACAGAAAGAGATGCAGGAAATAAGTTATGAGCACTGGAGGATCTACACTCCTGTGACTTCATGAGACTGAATACAAACAGCAATAACTTAATACGTAATCATAACAAGAAAAAGAAGAGGAAGTTTTATTTGTATACCTTTCCTCTTCAAGTGTTTTGGAACTAAAAAGGATAAAACATAGCAGTACTACTAATAAAATGTAAAAAAGTAAACAAAAGTAATAATGCAACAAAACCAGGGTACCTAAATTTACTTCAATTACAAATGATGGGAATGATACTGTACAGTACTACTGGCTTCAGTCATGCAAGCTCAGTGATTAGAGGTTAAGTGATCAGAATTCACTCTGTCAATCAGATTAACGTGACATCATGAAACTCATGTAGTCATAAATAATTTACTTGTCTACAGACAGCTTGCAGATGATTGAGAGAAGAGTGAAATGCTTCACCGCAGTCAGTTTGAGTAACAGTCAGCTGATTAATCAGAAAGCAATGACCTCATTTTACAAATGACCACCGGATGAAATAACAGAATTAGTATAGCGAAATTACATTAGCAAAGACTGACCATCAGAGACTGGATTGGGCTGGAAAAAATCAGCGCATTTCCTGGCAGATGTCCAACTACTACAACTGTTTGTGGAAAGCAACAAAAAGCTACAACTCTTTCTTCCCTCCCACAGGAAAAAAAAATTGCAGTTCCTTTCTGTGCTGAGCCATATATTTCCTTGGCACTCATTGAAATCTACCTCTGTGATTCATTTATCCTCCGCCGCGACACGCTCCGTAGCAGCGGGATCAGTAAGTGTGCATAATACGCACATTTTCACAGAGAACTCCAAGACCACATTCACCTTCAACAAAGATATCTCCTGTTAAGCACAGCGTGGGATACCTGCAGCTTGTATTGGATATATTTGGTGTGACATTTCTATTTCTATTTTATTATGATCCTTGTAAAGTGTAACCAGTGTTGATTCAAAAGTTCTTAGCTCTCCTAGGAGCGTGCGTGTAGGGACGTGCACACATACTGTACATACACACCGATGCACTGCTTGGAATTATAGGCCTGTGTCCACACTAGCGACAAACTGATGGTGTCATGGATGGGTTTGATTTTGATTTGATTACATTTTTATTGTAGAATTGATCAATACCACACTGGTTGTCTATGGGAAGCCCTGAACCTGAATTGATTCTAATATCACATTTTAATCTGTTTCCACACAAGTATACATGAATCTGTGTTATTACTATTATTATTATTATTGGTAGTAGTAGTAGTAGTATCCTGGGTTTCAGTGAAGAGTTTTAGTGTGCCGTGGTCTAAATGCAGTTTCAGAGGCTGCTGCCAGAGACTTGCGTAGGAGGAGATAAATTCTATCGATGTTCTTGCAAGAGGTCACAGATTACTTAATACCCCTTAAAAATACAAGATGCTCGGCGAATCGCTTGCATGCCGTGCAACGATTGTAACGATTCAGAAAAAGTCTTGAGAGATGTTCCGCGATTGCAGATAAAAATGCCCACATTAACGTAGTAGCATCTAAGATGGAGTTTCGTGTGATCATAACACACACACACAACCACTTAAGCAAGAGCTTTCCTCTTTCTACAGCAGTATCCGAACATTAAAATATTAAGCATGCATGCACACACACATTATCAACCAATGCATCCATTAATAACTATTACCAGCGTCTTTCTTGATACAGCATGCTTAGAAGACCAAACCATTTTTACACAGTAAAAGGTAAAAAAATAATTGATAACCTATCACCCTATGATGAAAAATGTGAAAATTAAGTATTGTCCTGGTTCTATATATATTTATATTTATATATATATATATATATGTATATACACACACACATCGATCAGCCATATCATTAAAACCATTTGGCAGTGGACAGGGGTCAGCATGGGCACTCTGACTGATGTGCAGCTACGCAGTCCCATACGCAGCAAGCTGCGATGCACTGTGTGTTCTGACACCTTTCTATCATAGCCAGCATTAACTTTTTATTAATTTGTGCTACAGTAGCTCTTCTGTGGGATCGGACCAGACGGGCTAGCCTTCACTCCCCACGTGCATCAATGAGCCTTGGGTACCCATGAGCCTTGGGCGCCCGACCACTTTTGGACCACTTTTCCTTGAGCCACTTTTGGTAGGTACTAACCACTGCATACCGGGAACACCCCACAAGACCTGCCGTTTTGGAGATGCTCTGACCCAGTCGTCTAGCCATCACAATTTGGCCCTTGTCAAAGTCTCTCAGATCCTTACGCTTGCCCGTTTTTCCTGCTTCCAACACATCAACTTCAAGAACTGACTGTTCACTTGCTTCCCAATATATCCCACCCCTTGACAGGTGCCATTGTAACGAGATAATCCATGTTATTCACTTCACCTGTCAGTGGTTTTAATGTTGTGGCTGATCGGTGTATAT
>OOFE01021266.1:0-11927 GCA_900323365.1 Monocentris japonica | reverse complement strand
TTACATTACAGACCCCATCATTCTATAAACTCTAGACCAAGTTTACACTACAGACCCCATTCATTCTGTAAACTTTAGACCAGGTTTATACCACCAACCGCATTCATTCTGTAAACTTAGACCAGGTTTACACTACAGACCCCATTCATTCTGTAACTCTAGACCAGGTTTACACCACCAACCCCATTCATTTTGTAAACTTTAGACCAGGTTTACAGCACCAACCCCATTCATTCTGTAAACTTTAGACCAAGTTTACACTACAGACCCAATCATTTTATAACCTTTAGACCAGGTTTACACCACTGGCCCCATTCATTCTGTAGACTTTAGACCAGGTTTACACCACCGACCCCATTCATTCTATAACCTCTATACCAGGTTTACACCACCGACCCCATTCATTCTATAACCTCTAGACCAGGTTTACACCACCACAACAGACCCCATTATTCTGTAACCTCTAGACCAGGTTTACACCACAGACCCCATTATTCTGTAACCTCTAGACCAGGTTTACACCACAGACCCCATTATTCTTTAACCTCCAGACCAGGTTTACACCACAGACCCCATTATTCTGTAACCTCTAGACCAGGTTTACACCACAGACCCCATTATTCTGTAACCTCTAGACCAGGTTTACACCACAGAGCCCATTATTCTGTAACCTCCAGACTAGTGAGGTTTCTGATTTCGAATACCATATAAACAGGAATAATACATTCCATCCAAATTTGGACTATATAATTATTTTTTGTTGTTGTTGTAGGCCTATATCTTACAGAGCTCTTTAAGGCATGTGGGGCAGAAGAACAATCATAATGCTTTTGATCTGTAATATTTTGTAGCCGTGGAGACTGAAAATAACTTGATTTGCCTCTCTCAGCTGGAGGTTTCTCTCAAATGTCAGCAGGGCAGTTTGAGAGACACAGAGCTTTGACTGGGAAGGGGAAGAAAATAGTTTTGTAGCTTGATTTGTTAGCACTGTAGTTATTTGTTCAGGCTTTTACTTAAAACTAGTTTTACTACACGAATAGTCCAGTTATCTTCTGAGTCTACTGCTCTGAGTTACATCAGAGCAGAGCTTGTTTGATTCAGAAAATAAAGACAATCAAGTTCAGGTCGATTCAGACTGTTGTAGTGCTGCTCCCACACCTATAAATACCTCTGGGAGATCCAACCAAGGTGGTCTGTACTGAGGTGTAGCAGAGTTCAAAACATTCAGTAGTTCAGAATGAAGATAAGGAACTATATTATGATTTATAAAGATTTTCAAGTTTATAACTGGCCTTGGTTATAGGGAAGAGGATTAATGCAGTTCAAAACATACAGTAGTTCAGAATGAGGATAAGGTATTTTGATTCATAATAAGAACTGTATTTTGATTTTTTTCAGTTTAGAATTGTTTATGTTTATGGTTATGCTTTTTTTGATTATTTTTATAGTTACATGAAATAAGGTTTTGTTTGTTAAAAATAATAACGATAATACATTTTATTTGTAGTGCACTTTTCCTTTAAAAAGTGAAAGTAGAAAAAACAGTAGTAGTGTTAGTAGTGGTGGTAGTGTTATACTTTATTATTATTGATTGGTCACAGTAAAATCATAAGTTTAATGCATTAATAACTCAACACTAGTAGTGGCAAGGCTAAACTTCAGGAATATCTGCCATTTTATATGAAACTTCCATGAAAATCCCACACACTTCCAGTCTAAACCACGCCCCTTTCTGGTTTTATCCAAATACAAATACTTTTGTTGGCTGAACACATACAAATACAAATACAGTCGTCTTGCAACACCCCTACTCTAGACCAGGTTTACACCAGACAACATCACTCCTATCTGACTGTGTGTGCATGTGTGTGTGTGTGTGTGTGTTGTAGAGAAGCTGTGTCCCAGCTGTAACGCAGGTCTGGAGTTGTTGCCTTGCCGCGGCCATAGTGGATATCCTGTTACTAACTTCTGGAGAGTCGATGGAAAAGCCATTTTCTTCCAGGTCATAACCTTTACTTTATTCAACTTTGTTTGTCTAATTATCAGATCTAGACTAATCATAAAAAAATAGTCTTGTGACCGATGGGATAACAGCGACAGTCTGACAGAGTCAGGCTGGTTTTATTCCTAAACCAATTCCAGTCTGTTATTCACTGTCTGTGGAAAAGCTCTCAGTGAGTATGTTTACATGCACACTAATTACTGGGAGTAATCAGCTTTAGGCAATATTTTGATTGCAATGTTTGCATGGTTTGACATAACATGATTTCTCTAATAACCCAGTTTATATTGCACCATGTTGCCTATTTGTTTTCACTTACTTGTCTTAGCATTAGCTTATATGCTTATATGCTTCACTTATTTGTCTTAGCTCTTGTTTATTTCCTTCACTTATTTATTTGTTTAAATAAAAAGTAGGTAGCTAACTTATTGCACTTTTACCTTAGCACTGGTTCTGCTGTTAGATACTTATTTAGGAAGGAAATGCACTTACGGTTTCTGGTGACTAGTAGTTCTTTTGTCTACCTATGTTGAATGCACGTATTGTAAGTCACTTTGGATAAAAGCGTCTGCTAAATGACTATAATGTAATGTAATGTATTGTGTTGTAAATACAACATATGGGTTACTGCATCTGGTTACCAATATACACAGTATGAACAATCCAAAAGAACTCCAACTAAGGCATTACACAAGGCATTAAACCGTCCAAAGGTTATGAGAGAATCCAACTTCAGGGAGCGTTGAAGATTGTTCCATGTGTTTGAAGCAGAAAACCTAAAAGCTGACTTGCCAAATTCAGAACAAACTTGGGGGACTTGAAGCATGAGCCAGTCATTTGATTTGGTCATGCCCAACAGTCCAACCCAGCATAGTTGTGATATAGGGAGGTAATTTTCCAACATGGGCTTTGTAGATAAACAAATACCAATGCTTATCATGTCTCTCAGACAGTGAAGACCAACCAACCCTAACATACATTATGCAGTGATGAGTAGCGTAACTATCACAAGTAATAAAGCTGAGGGAGGAATGATAGACTGAGTCTAAGGGCTTAAGAGTGGAAGCAGCAGTTGTCTATACATTATATCATCATAATCAAGGACTGACAGGAATAATTTAATTTGCAATAATTTGCATTCATCTACAGTGAATGGATCACAGTGAAATTGTACAGAAACAGAGTAAGCTTTCCAATGATCAGTAGGAAAATGCAAATTATTGAAAAATTATCAATATCTCTGGCTCTAGAAGAGCATGTACTTTTTATTTTTATGGACTGTTTTATTTGGATGCAGTAACAGATTAATAAGTGCATCTTGCAGAGCACTAAAGGAAAGTTGTAGGTTCTCAACGGCAAATTGTACAGAGTCAGCATAACAGTACAGAATAGTATCATCCACATAGAGGTGAACGTGACAGCCAGTAAGAGATGAGACAATATCAATAATATAGATGGTTAACAGTACAGGGCCCAGAATTGATCTCTGTGGAACACCTTTTGTTACTGGTAAGAAGTAAGACTGGGCATTCCCCAATTTCACACACTGAAGCCTCTCAGAGATAGTTGTGAAACCAAGTCAAGTCAAGTCAAGAACTTTATTTGTCACATACGCATACAGGATGTGCAGTGAAATGAAAAAGTGGCAATGCTCACGGGATTGTGCAAAAAACAACTTTAAAAAAAAAACAAAAAAAAAACAATATTTACAGCAAAAAACAAAGCACACTATTTACAATAGGTATCAAAATATAGAACCCTAACCCTAACCATCTACAGGCAATTGAATCAAAACCACATAGTCTCTGTAAAAGTAGTGAATGATCGACTGACATAACCAGCAGCAGATTTGTCTCTTTCTGGTCAGATAATAAACAGTCACTGAATTTGACATGTGTGGCTATATAACATTACCATTACAGTCATTTAGCAGACGCTTTTATCCAAAGTGACTTATGATCGAACCCATGACCTTGAGACTGAGAGTCTCATGCTCTACCAACTGAGCTGTCCAGGCTGAAATGGTGGATTTGTTTTTATTAGAATTTACTGCCTTCCAAAATCCTGCAGGGTTCGAGTAGGAGCTAGAGATTAAATTGAAGTAATAATTCAATTTTTCTTTCCTCACAGAGGACGTGCATTTATTTCTAAGTTGTCTAAATGCAAGCCAATGCGATGGGTCCCCAGTGTGTCTAGCTAGGGTCCAAGCTGTGATGTTGGATGCTGTATTTCTGTTCTAAGACAGATTGTGTCTTAACAAGCCTTGGCCAGGTCTCAGTAATTTCCAATGCAGTGTCCTGTCACACAAAGGTAGCCTTCAGTAGCTACACTTGTTTATACATAAGTGGTGAGAGCAATTTTGCTGTTGATGTCTTTTATGGCACATTTCACCCCCCTGGAGAATCTCTTGGTAGCCTTCCATTAATTTGGTTAAATGTGTCCTTGAAGGAAGAGTGTAACCATGGTTCATATGTGAATCATTTCTCTGAATCCAGCAGGTTCAGGATGCCATCAGTCAGCACAGCTTTTGGCTGTGGTGTGCATGGGGCATTCTTCCTCAGAATGTCATCACTCATGATGAGTTGTTTTAATCTGAAATGAAAAAGGCACCTCTTACTATTGTGCTTCTGTTGCCATGCAAGTTCAGCTTATCAACTTTAGCAGCAACTTTCTTCTTTGAAGACTTTAGTGTCAAGTGTTCCTTGTCATACACAACTGTCATTGCCTTCCACTGATGTAGTTGCAGCCTCTGCTATCTTTCCAACTTGTTACAAGCCATGCAACAGCCTATAGTTGTGTGAGACCACAACTGGCTACATGCCATGCAACTAATCAATAATGAAATTTGCTGCTAACAATTTTATATTATTATTTTTATCAGTGTTATCAATTGGTTGCTGCAACCCCTATTATTATTGCTTTTGTCATTATTATTCAACATGTACTGTATGTTTCACGCTAAAGGTGTCTAGACAGGTCACACATAACATGGTGTATTAAAGGATAATTCCAGAGAAACCACAGCAACAAGCACTGAACATCAAAGATGGAGATTTATTTATTGTTATTAATAAAATCTTTTTTCAAAACAGCTGTTACAAAGTGCTTTACATAGAATAAAAGAGAATAAATCAGACAAAAGAAAATAAAAGACATAATTGAAATACAACAAGAAAATAAAACAACTGAGACAACATAAATTGACAGTAAAATGCAAGGTTTTAAAAACGAGCTTTTAACTGTGTACATACAGCGATCAAAGTTCCATGATATAGGTTGGGGCCAAGCCATTCACTGTTTTAAAGTAATCAATTAAATCTTTAAATTAACTATAAAATCAACAGGGCAATTTTGCAAAAAAGGAAGTTATATGCTGACTCCTGTTCAATCTATTCAAAAGCCTAGCAGCTGCAATTTGGGCAGGTGCAGGTGAGAGCTGTCCTAATAAAGCCAATAGTCAACACAGGATAAATTAAGAGCATGAATGACTTTTGCCATGTCTGAAAAGGATAGAAATGATCTGATGATAGAAACAAAACTGAACATCTTGATGAATTCATGAACATCTGGTTGCTGAGATGTTCATGGATTTTGGCAGTTGAATCAGGAGGGCCAAATAAAACAACTTCATTATGATTGTTACATTACTCTTATTATATTCCAGGCTAAAGGTGTCCATGATCACCCCAGACCAGAGTCCAAGTCAGAGACCGAAGCCAGACGAAGCTCTGTTAAAAGAAGAGTCAGTTCACCTCCGTTCACACAGAAACGACGACTCATTGAAACACAGGTAACCTTTCTCTGAGTTCAACATATGTAGCCTGGATTAAAGTGTTTCTCAGTGTTATATCATCATGAATGGCTCAGTTAACACACAATTGCAAGCGTTTCTGGTCCAACATTCTTCCATAACTTCTTCGCATCATTACAGGATTTCTCAACTCCAACCATCATCATCATGGAGATTTTAACACAGTCAACAAACCCAACACAAGACAGATCCATCATCTCAATTCACCCAAAAAATTCAACTCTATTGAAGCAATTAAATTATTTGTTTGTCTGCAAGATAATATATTTACTTCTCACCTGTCTATCAAGCACATTCTCAAATTGACTATTTCCTGATAAGCAACTCATTATGCCCTATACAGTATATCTGACACCAAAACTCATTCAATTACCATCTCAGATCACTTCCCAAACAGCTTCAAGCTCAGCAAAAACATAATTGAAACAACTTATACTGCTTAGAGATGATGATTTTGCTAGTTATTTCAAAAGAAAGTGGACATGCTTTATGGAAACAAATGATTCTCCAGAAATCTCACCCACTGCATTTTGGGAAACAGCAAAAGTAGTAATGAGGGAGAAAATCATTTCAAAATTGGCACAATTCTCATGCAGTAAACCCCACAGAACAACTCTCTAGAAATAAGACTACTACTCTACTAGAAATAAGAGAAAACAAATTAAATTCAAATTGAAAAGATTATTCATAAAAGACTTTGTTATAATCACTTTGAACACAATGATAATCCAGAAAATATTTAGCTCAAATGCAATAAAGACCCTTACAGAAAACACATGCCACATTTTATAACATATCATCATGTGATATTATGTTATCACATGTGAGGATATTATGATCACGTGAAGTATGTTTTGGTAAGTGACACCATGACAATTATGTGGAATTATTTAAACACATGATGACATGTTGTCACATGTAAACATATAATGTGAAGGAATGGTAATCATGTGATATTATACATGTGGACAGTTCACATGTGATCATGTTAATTTTGACATGTACATTTCATGTGGGTTTTTTTGGAAGGGGAGAAATCACTCATATCAACAACTAAGGACTGAGTGAGGATTATTATCCAGATACCCCACTTTGAATAGCTCTGGCAAACATTATTAATAAGAATAGCAGATGAAAAATCAACCTCAAAATCAAAAAAATCCATCGCAAAAAGTTTGCAAGCCTTTTTGAATTACCTGCATTCTTGCATAAATGGCTCCTAAAATATGGTTTTATCTTCATCTAAGTCATGAAAATAGATGAACATAATTTCATTTATTTAATGAGATGACATTGAGGTGGGTCAGAGGTGTCCCGTCATGGAAATGCCACAAAGTTTGGTTACCAACAGAGTCTGCTCTCCAAAACAAGAGATCTGTTGAAGCGGAATATGTCCCGATCAAAAGAAACTTCAGAGGACCTCCAGAGAAGAGTTGTTGATCAGGCTGGAAAAGCTACAAAAGCATCTCAAAGACTTGGACCTCCATCAGTCTACAGTCAGACAGATTGGATACAAATGGAGAAAATTCAGTGCCACTGCTACTCTCCCTAGGAGTGGACGTCCAGCAAAGCACACGGCATCATGGTCAAGGAAGTGACAAAGAACCCGAAGGTAACATCTAAGGATTTGCAGCATCTCTTGAACTTTCTAACATCTGAGTCCACGAGTCCACAAGAAGAAAACACAAAACAAGAATGGTGTTCATGGAGGATATCAAGGAGGAAACCACTGTTCTCCACTAAAACATTGCTGCCAAAGACCAGCTGAGGTTCCACAAAGCTACTGGAACAATGTTGTGTGGACAGATGAGACACAATGCTGTTTGGAGGAGAAAAAACACTGCAGACCAACAGCAGAACCTTATCAACCTGAAGCATGGTGGAGGAGCATCATGATTTGGGGCTGCTTTGCTGCCTCAGGGTTTCTGACAACAGACTAAAGGAGAGGGGAGGGGACCGGAAACAACAACACTTGACCCCTCTGAGGTCAAAAACTATAGGCCAGTCTCTCTTCTACCCTTCCTATCCAAAATACTTGAACATGCTGTCTTTAATCAACTATCTTTGTACCTGCATCAGAACAACCTCTTGGACCCCCACCAGTCCAGGTTCAAGGTGGGTCACTCGACCAAGATGGACCTCCTTGCATTGACAGAGTCGCTCCACGCCACTAGAGCGAACTCTCTCTCCTCTGTCCTGATACTCCTGGACCTGTCTGCAGCATTCGACATGGTGAACCAACAGATCTTCCTCTCCACCCTCGAGGGGATAGGGGTCTCAGGCTCTGCACTCCCCCTGTTTGCATCCTACCTGACAGGTCGCTCCTACCAGGTGACGCTGAGAGGGTCTGTGTCAGAACCATGCAGGCTGACTAAGGGGTCCCACAAGGTTCAGTTTTGGGTCCTCTTCTTTTTTCCCTTTACACGACATCTCTTGGTCCTGTTATTCACTCTCAGTACTTCTCCTACCATTGTTATGCCAACACCTGGTTAAGGTCAACACCCAGCTGATCTTGTCATTTTCTGCTGCGGGCCTGGCAGACATCTTGGAGTGGATGTCGATGCACCACCTGAAGCCCAACCTCGACGAGACTGAGCTGGTGTTCCTCCCGGGGAAGGTTTGTCTACACCATTATTGTCCATTATTGTCCATCACCATTGACAATGCTGTGGTGACGTCAACACGAACTGTGAGGAATCTGGGTGTGACCTTGGATGACCAACTTTTCGCATCCTGTACATTCCTACTCTACAACATCAGGCAGACTAGCCCCTTTCTCACTGATGAGACGGCTCTTGTCATCTCCCACCTGGATTACTACAACTCTCTCCTTGCTGCCCCAGCATCTGCCATCAGACCTCTGGAGCTTGTTCAGAAAGCTGTAGCTCGTCTGGAACAGCTCCTTTCTAATTCCAGGCCATGGTCAAGCCCTACACCCCCACCCGTCCTCTTCGCTCCGATGCCTAGAGGCAATGAGTTGCCCCGTTGATCCAAGGCCCCTGCTCATGTTTCACCGCAGGCTGAAAACCCATCTCTTCAAAAAATACTACCCTGACCCTTCCTCCTAGCATTTGCCTATTTGTTTTATTTGTTTAAAAAAAAAAAAAAAAAACTTTTATACTTTTACTTCAGCACTGGTTCTGCTCCTAGATGCTTGTTTGGGGAGAAGATGCACTTACAATTTCTAGTGACTAGTAGTTCTCTAGCCTACCTACGTTGAATGCACTTATTGTAAGTTGCTTTGGATAAAAGTATTGTATTTTTTATTACAAATTTTTGTTTCTTGCTGTTTACCAAGGTCTGGTTTATTTTTTCTGAAATATTATGATTGTAGAATTTTGCAGCTTTTCTATCCTGAAGTTGTTTGTTTATTAAATATCATTATTGTTTATTGTTATTGTTTATCAGGGTCTGGGTCCAGCTCTACTGTCCTGTGTTGAGGCTCCAGAGCGATTCTCCTTCATTGCTGAATCCAACTATCCTCTCCAGTCACAGCATTATCCAGCATTCCAGAGTCCTGAACCCTACTACAACTCCCACAATACCCTGACAGAAGCCCCTTCCACCCTGCAGAAAGCCAATCCTAGGCTGTATATGGCCAGGCCTGGGTGTGGCTATGAGTTCCCAGGCTACTTGACTTCTCCCTCCTATCCAGCGACCTCTGACCTCTGTGACCCCAGGTCAGCCTCTTCTTCTGGACCTGACAGTGTCTGTGTGTGTTTGTATGTGTCAGTGTGTGTGTGTGTGTGTGTAATTAGTGTGTGGTATATTAATGTAATTATTGTTTTTGTGTCTCAGCAGGGTTGCTCCAGTCCTTGGCTCCTCCTCCTCATCTTCATCATCTGCCCCTCTCTCCTCCTCTTCCTCCTCTTCTTCATCCTTTGACCCCCAGGCCAAACCTCCTCCTGGATGGAAGGAGTTGTTGAAGAGTGCTGCCCCCTATGGGGAGAACCACCATTACTACAGCCCAGAATACCCCTGCCGTTACCCTGGAAACACGCCGGGATCCCCTGCACCACTGCAGACAATCATCACCACGACAACCAAGGTAATACTACTACTACTAATTTTAATATATTCATATTAATCATAACATTAAACACTGAGATAAAATAAAAATAAAGAACAAGTAAACATGTCACCCCTTCACAAATGATGGGCATCCATTGGGCCAATCTGTAACAAGATGCATCATCTCAAAGTTTCATCAAAATTGGACCAGTGGCCGTTCAAATTTGGAAATTTGGACCTTTAATTAAAGTGGCTCCATCAGGCCATTTTTTAAACACTGGAACACAGTATGAATAGACACCAGCGGTGTCTGAGATATCACTTTTGAGTTCAGTTCAATTTTGACCTGTAATTTTAATGCCCCCATTAGGCTAATCTGAGATATCATAACCTGATCCATAGCCCCCTGTGGGTCTCATCATGTTTCCCCTGTATCAGCAGTAAGCTACTCGTGCTCAGTCAAAGAGGGAGGAGGAATATTCTGTTCACTGGTTTATTCATGGAAACATATTAACCTGGATAAGACCAGTATGACCAGTACCAGGTTACTGGTATGGAAACAGAAGAACCTGGATAAGACCTTAACCAGTATGACCAGTACCAGGTTACTGGTATAGAAACAGAATAACCTGGATAAGACCTTAACCAGTATGACCAGTACCAGGTTACAGGCATGGAAACAGAAGAACCTGGATAAGACCGTAAAACCGTAACCAGTATGACCAGTACCCAGGTTACTGGTATGGAAACAGAGTAACCTGGATAAGACCGGTGGGTGGTAGGTGGTTTCTGTGTCTAGACAGCAGATCTGGTCTAGAGGTCTGCATCGCATATGCCCGACGTCTTTACAACTCAACCAGAAACAGCTTGACAACGTCTAGTCAGATTCGGACCCGAGACCGACAGCTCAAAAAGCCAACAACACATACAGCGAATAGCCAGTAGTAGCCTCTGACCTCATCATGACACTGGTCTCACCACAGTAATAACAATACAACATGAACAAAGCAAGTATCTTAAACTGCTGAAGCATGCTGAACTAGGCCTATTGGCTCGGCGGCCCTGCAGCACAGCATACACATACAAATAAATGGTATCTGCCTTTATGAAAACAATGACATGTTGTCATTAGAAATAAAGAAACATGTCTGACCAGTTTCCATCCACTAGAATTTAGTCCTAATTTTCACCAAGGAACGAGGCAGGCTTGAAGGCTTGAAGTACCGGTCTGCTTGCTGTCGTACGAAACGCTCTTAGTTATCTTGGTTGTTTTAGGTACAGTGCTGTTGTCTTGTATTTCTTATCTTGCCTTTCAAAGTAATTTTTCTATTTCATAGTTGTGATGGTGATTATAAAGCAACAGTATTATTCTTAAACAGTCCTCTCCTTTCCTTTCCTCTCCTCTCCTCTCCTCTTGTCTCCTCTCCTCCAGGTTTCCTACCAGCCTTGTCCAAAGCCTCCTCCAGCTCTCCCTTCATACCAGTCATGTCCAAAACCTCCATCTGGTCTTCCAACCTACCAGACCTGTGCTCCTCCCAAACCTCCAGGCCTTCCAGGCTGCTCCTCCCTTCTGGACGATGCCTCCTCTTCATACTCGTCTGAGGTCAAAGTGACTGAGGAGTCAGGAGGAGTGATAAAATCTCTCTCTTTTCAGCCTGAGTCCCTGCAGACCAAGACAGAGCGAGCTGACGGCTACGACTACCGTTATGCCTATCCTCCTAATACATATCGATATGATGAATACTGAATAAATACTACTACTACTACTGCTACAACCACTACTACTACATCTATGACTACTACTACTACCAAGATGAACAAACTGATGGCTACAACTACTGCTACACCCACTGTAATGCACATACTACTGCAATGACTACCACCTCATGTACTACTACTACTACTACTGCACAGACTACCACCTCATGTACTACTACTACTGCAATGACTACCACCTCACCTCATGTACTATTATTACTACTACTGCAATGACTACAACCTCATGTACTACTACTACTACTACTGCAATGACTACCACCTCATGTACTACTACTACTACTGCAATGACTACCACCTCATGTACTACTACTACTACTTATGCCA
>OOFE01021265.1:0-12013 GCA_900323365.1 Monocentris japonica | reverse complement strand
AACTAATGGAGAATGGTACTGGATTAATTAATGGAGACTGGTACTACTAGATTAGCTGATGGAGACTGGTACTGGATTAACTAATGGAGACTGGTACTACTGGATTAACTAATGGAGACTGATACTATGAGATTAACTAATGGAGACTGGTACTACTAGATTAACTAATGGAGACTGACACTACTAGATTAACTAATGGAGACTGATACTACGAGATTAACTAATGGAGACTGGTACTACTAGATTAACTAATGGAGACTGGTACTACTAGATTAGCTAATGGAGACTGGTACTGGATTAACTAATGGAGACTGGTACTACTAGATTAACTAATGGAGACTGATACTACTAGATTAGCTAATGGAGACTGGTACTGGATTAACTAATGGAGACTGATACTACGAGATTAGCTAATGGAGACTGGTACTGGATTAACTAATGGAGACTGATACTACTAGATTAACTAATGGAGACTGATACTACTAGATTAACTAATGGAGACTGATACTACGAGATTAGCTAATGGAGAATGGTACTGGATTAACTAATGGAGACTGTTCCTCAGAGGCAGTGTCAGAATTGGGATTTTAAAATACTGGCCATACTACCTGCCTGAAAATCAAACTTGATTTCAGATCAATCTAACATTGAGGCTAGTGTAGTTTAATGTAGACTGATATAAGGCAGATGTAGTGGACTGTTATAATTATATCACCTCACAGTAAAGGCTTTTTCTTCCACTATCATTGATTGTGGTCCGCTGAGCACTGGAGAGGTAACAGAAAGGGTAAAGAAGATCTATTAATATGTCGTTGGTCATACAGAGAAGATGAGAGCTACAGCTGACATTCATCACCCAGGGAGCAGGTAACATTAACACAACATTCAGCCTCTTCATACATGTGGCTAAAAACAGATGACTGATAGGGAGACAGATCTCCTACTGTCTATTTTCTATCTGTTAGCATCAGATAGAACCGAGAACAGACTAGCAGGGTCACAGCTCCCAGTAAAATAGTTGTGAAGCAAAGCTTGACATGTGGTTGCGATGACAGAGCTCAGGAGGATAGGGTTAGAAGTGACAATCAGATGGAGCTTCTACAAGGTTCTGGTTTCTCAGACTGAATGTTGGGCCAGTTCGTGATCGCTGGAGGAGCTAGTCTGCCTCTCCACCGCCCGTTGAGCCTTGCAGGCAGCCATCTTGACCTGAATGTCCCCCTTCTTCTCAAAGTAGTCCACGAGGGTTGGCTCCGTCAGCAGTGAGGCTAGTACCTGCTCAAACGTGATTGACCAATCCCCATCCAGCATGCTTCCCCGCCTCAGCTCACCACAACCAATCAGGACAGTGTCATCGGCAATGTCTTCACACTGCAGCGATCCGGCGCTCACCATGGAGTAGGACGACACTGACATGTCGTCTTTGGTTTCCTCGTCAGACGTCTGCTGAACTGGAGTCTCCAGCTGGGCCTCAGCCAGAGCCTTGCAAACCTGGGACTCACTTGACACTCCTTCCCCAATCCACTCCTCCTTCTCAGGTTCGCCGTTGGGGGGGACCGGTGAGGTGGTTTCTGTTTTTTTGGAAGCGCTGCTGGTAAACTTCTTGCCCACCTCTCCGATGCGAAGCAGCAGGCTGGCCACGGTGGCTATGGCGTGGTATAACTCCTGTTCTAGAGGCTCTTCACTGAACATGTTGTACAGCGTTTTACAAAGCTCAATGAACTGCTCCTGGAGAAGACAGACAGACGTTATCCGGTAAGACAAACTAAATAAACCCTCATCATTACTGTGGCAGGATGAGACCTTCATATTTGATTTTCACACAATGCAAACAGCTACAAACGTCAAACTGCCTTAAGTCTACACTGGAGCAAAATGACTAAAATATGTTGTGTGTTGTGTTTGGGGGGTGCAAACAGAGGGCTTGAGGGGGAAACAGATGGGAATTTGTAAATTTGGTTTCCATCAGGAAAGTCAGAGCAGGAAAAACAAAAAAAAAATCCAGAAAAAACAAAGAGCGGTGTGGTTGAAAAGACAACCCAGAGCAATCAAGTGGTGCTGCTGGCCTGATAAACTAGCCCAAGGGCCTAATTCATGTTGGGAAAAACTGGCAGCCATCAAATCCTCATTGTTTGCGGAAGACAAGATAATATAGTTATTTCTCTCGCAGATTGCAGATTGCTATGAGGAACTTAATTATGTTAGATAAGTCTAACATAATTAAGTTCCTCATAGCTGCAATCTGAGCCTATATATGGGAAACACTGAACTAAATGATCTACTTAGGGTTAGGGTTGATGATTTAATGGCTGCCAGTCTTTCTCAATTCCAACGAACTGCTGTTGGCGTCCCACACCAGATCTGGACGTCCAACCAAGTACCTGTTCTGTATACTCTGCTTGCCCAAACTCCGCACCTATTGCAGCCTGACCGTCCTAATAGGGGGATCCCTCTCTGAATAGGGGGATCCCTCTCTGAATAGGGGGATCCCTCTCTGAACCCCTCCCAAGGTTTCTTCCATTTTTTCATAAAAGGTTTAGTGGGACTTTTTCCTTGTCCTCTGTGAGGTTCCAAGGTTGGGGGGTGTTTGTTTGTCTCCTCGCCTGAATATCAGTTATTGTTGGCCACATCAGAGTTATAAACCTGGTATCCAGCCAAAGAGTTTCTGGAGTCCAAAACATCTTGGCCCAGGTTTACTACATATAGGAACTGGTAGATGTTGTGCCTGGATGGTGAAAAGGTTCCAACAGTATACGACATGCGTATACAGTAAATATATTCAAGTATATGTACTGTAGGTTTAGACCATGAGTTTTGTAGGCAGATGCAGATTGCCGATGGTTTGTAAAATAAAATGGCCGATTGTCAACAATGTCAACAACGTCCTCGGCTGTAGCTCAGTCATCCTTTGTGCTAGAAACAAATGACTTCTATCCTCAGATAGCACAGATTGCTAGCTCTCCAATGAGAGGTGAGATATAGTAAGATACGTAGACAACAGAGTGCATTTTCAATTACATTATGAAACCTATATCGAAAACTTCCTGTCATGCACTCCTTATTTTGCACAGCAGCAGTAACAATGAACACCGCAAAACAAAATGTAGATTGTAAACATGTATTGTAATTAAACTTGTTTAAACTAATTGAAGAGTAATATAAATAAATATTATTATAAATAAATATCACAGCTTGTAGTGGGTTATGGATGTGTGTCCAGTGGAATCCAATGGTGAATAGGAATAGCAATATGCCAGTCTCTGCACTTCACTCATGTCAACTTGGGCTGTGTTGGCACAGTTTGACATTAAACACTTACTAACACTGTGTTACTAACACAGTAGATTTGGAATGAGTTAACACAGTGAGTTTGGAGCAAATTTGAAGTTTCACTTTCGTTTTCACAACAGGAGGCTTTGTTAGATTGAGTTCAATGCTGCTGGTCTGCTGGTCTGTCTCATGCAAGCGGATGAGGAAAAAAGGCATGTGGTGCGGTGTGTTTACAAGCAGCAACTGAGTGAACGCCGGCGAGATTAGTCTCTGGCGCGACAGAGGCAGTGTTAGAGATCAATTTTTAAACATTGACTAACTTTTTATTTTGTGGCGGCTGTGCTGTTATTGTGACGGTGCGCCACAGATGAGCTAGGAATGTATGGGAAACTGCATGAAATATAATCTAAAATTAGAATCCAAACTGAACAACAACTGGCCCTAATCGGCATTTCCTGACAATCAGAACAGATAGCAGATTGTCTGAAAACTACAAGTACCCTGATAGTCTATCCCTAATGTACAGAACGTATACTCAGGAAGTATACGTTCAGTTAAGCAGGTCCAGAATGCTCTCTTGACCTGGTTCATCCTGGGAAGGTCTTTGATGGTTTCTCTCCTGGGTTCCTTCTCTTTGGCCCACATCCTCAGGTAGTATCTGTAGTCCTTCACCTTGTCCTCTGAAATACACAGCAGGGGTTAGAGAGAGGACAGGATGACCCCCCCCCCAGGGTTTAGAGGTCAGTATTTAAGGTTTAAAGTTTAGAGGTCAGGGTGTAGGATCACGGTTTAGGGGTCAGGGTTTAAGGTTCAGGGTCATGAGCACTGTGAACAGTACAGTAATTCTGACTTAGACTCAGGGCTCTATTTTCATGCCGGCTCAACCGCAGCACAGTCAATGTTCACTGGCGCATTGGCAATTTTGTGAGGCACAATGACAACTTCCTTCGCTATTGTTAGTTTGGTAATTTGGTGGCGCAACGGGTGTCAATAACACCCAGCTGGCGTAGTGGGATTTTGGTGTCAGTTTTGGGGTGAAGTTCTGCCTGTGCCTTCCGCCTTTGAAGACCACATCTAAAGTCAATCAGAATCAGAATCAGAATGGGGGTTTATTGCCAAGTAAGTTTACAAATACAAGGAATTTGCCTTGATCTGATGGTGCAACATTTAACAGAAGAAAAACAAGTCAAAAATATAAGGAACGAGTCAAAAATATAAAATCTAAAAAAAAAACAAATTCACATAATAAATAAATCACGCAGTGCTATCTTCACATGAACATACACCTGTCCAAAATCCCACACACCGGTTTTGTGCATATTAGGCTATATTTTACCCCACATTCAGGTAAATCCTTCACCCACTAACTGAATGCAACCTTTTTGATATGTTAAACGCAACTAACTATTTCGACTCTACACCTGTGGTAACTGAATTAATGTGTGAATCAGAGGCAGTCAAGCCGCATCATTACACAGGAAACATGGTGACAGGGGTTGATATCTCAATATGAATATAAGACAGGGAGAAGAAACTGTAAATATTCTGGTAATTCTCTTTATATTATCATCTTTCTTCCTCTGATCATATTGAAATGGTTTCTTCTTTGTTGGTCCCAGCCTGGTTGCCTCCTTGTGCGCTGTAGGTGAAGCTACTCTTTGGGGCTTGGCGCAGCCATCATGAAATTGTCAATGCGCCATTGTGTGAGCACACTGCTTTTAGGGGATGTAAGGAGCTGATTTCATTGGACAGAATTGAAGCCTTAAACTGTTATGTGAGTGAGCAGAAACACTGCGGCTTTACCTTTTTTCTCCTCACCATCTCCACCTGCATCATCTTTCACCTCCTCTCCTGCACACAGGAATAAAATCCTCACCATCTTCATCATCATCATCACCACCACCACCACCACGGTCTATAGTACCACCGCTAGAAAAGTCCACAGTGACTTAACTCTGGACCCAGAGAGAAATAGGGGCTTTGAAGTATATGAAGTATAACTAGAGCATGAAGTACAAATTAACTAGTGTAACTCAACAAAGTACCTCATGTAAAACTAGTGTACAAATTAATAGTTGTATATAAAGTATAGTGAGGAGTGTATAAAGTGCGAGTAGTATATAAATCATTAGTAATGTAAAGTAGTAGTGTATAAAGTATTGTTAATGTATAATGTATTAGTGTGTGACATTGTCTGGTTTAGTGTTTGTTGGTAAGAGTCTAACTGGATAGACAGGGAGGCAGGCAAACACAGTCAAGTAGACAGACAGGCAGGCAGGCAGGCAGACAGACAGGCAGTCAGACAGACAGGCCGGCAAGCAGACAGGTAAACAGATATGAGACAGGGTTTCAAAGGCTGATCAGGATAAGGGGTTGATCAGGACCATCCACTACGCTCTGGAGTTGGGCTAGTAGCCTCGGACCCAGGACAGACCTTCTGCAGACCTCCCACAGGATCTCCTACAGACCTCCTGCAGACTTCCAACAGGACCTCCAGCAGACCACCCACAGACCTCTGAAAGAACCTCCCACAGACCTCCAACAGTACCTTCTACAGCTCTCCCACAGTGCCTCATACAGCCCACCCACAGGACCTCCTACAGACCACCCACAGACTTCCAACAGGACCATCAACAGACCTACTACAGACCTCTCAGACCTCCAACAGGACCTTCTACAGACCCACGAAAGGCCTTCCACAGACCATCCAGACCGCCTATAGACCATCCGCAGACCGTCCACAGACCTCTGCCAGATCTTCTGCACACCTCCAACAGACCTCCAGTAGGCCTCCAGCAGACCTCCAACAGGATCTCCCACAGACCTCCAAAAGACCTCTGAAAGGATCTCCGAAAGGACTTCCAACAGACCACCAACAGGACCTCCAACAGACCACCAACAAACCTACTACAGACCTCTCATAGACCTCCAACAGGACTTTCTACAGGCCTTCTACAGACCTCTGAAAGACCTCCTACAGACTGCCGACAGATCTTCCACAGACACCAAGACATTTCCAGCCCTACTGACCACAAGGCAGTAACCAGAACCAACATACAGCAATTCATCTTGCAGCCATTTAGAGATTGGTTGGTGGTCAGTAGGATATAAAGTATAATTCTAGTTTATGAAGTATCATTAAAGACAGTATGGTTTCTACTAACTCTCACTGTAACTATTCTACTGATCTAAACCCTAATCCTAACCCCTCCTTCACAAAAAGCACTGACAAGACCAAAAACATCTTTGAGCTGCAAAGACACAAACCTGAGGTCACTTCCTGCTGCACCAGGAAGTCCAAATCAGACAGGAACAAAGATTCTGGAGTCAGGAAAAAAATGGAAACGAGAGAAAGCAAAGAGAAACATTTGGGCAGCAGTGAAAATGAGAGAGTCAGTTGTTAATTAAGGAGGTTTCCCCATGCAAAGCAATGAGATACAGCAGTACTGACAGGTCTAACTTTGGTACTATGATAGGTATTGACAGGTCTAACTTTGGTTTCATTTTCATTGCATTACTGTTTTGCAGTGCTGTAACCCTGTTTTTCATTCATGCCTGGTGTTTATATGGTTGTCTTTCTTTATTATTCTTTTATTGTTGCTGAAGCACTTTGTAATGGTTTTAAAAATTGCTACAATAATTATTTATTACAGCTTATTCTGCATATTCTCTAAAAAAACATTTGACCTATTAATTAGCAGCTTGTGCTAACAGGCCCAGGTGTAGAACAGGACAGCGTGATCAGTGCTGGAGCAGCCGATCACACCTAATACATTCGGTCAGGTAAGCTGGCAGTCACAGTAAGGTGTAATAAACTGACTTGCAGATACTTTCCTGTTTGTGGCTGTCATTGTATTGTCCAATGTGGTAAACCCCACCCATCTGGCCGTAAAACAAACCATGAAAACATTGTGTACTGTGTGTGTGTGTGTGTACCCTGTGGAGTGTCCTCAGTGAAGAAGTGTGTTGCCTCCAGTGCTGACTCGGCCTCCTCAGGACACAGTGCTGAAACACAGCAGCATTCTGTTCAGAGCTTTCCAGAAATGTAGAAAGTAAATGAAAGTTAAAGTCTTCACATCTGGATCTTCAGTTTGGTGTTCATGATTTTGGACTGTCTAACATTTTGGACTGGCATGCATGCACGCACGCACAGACGCACGCACACACACACACAGTAAGTTACTGCCATTCTGACTGGCCGCTACCCGTCAGGTGACCAGTATAGATGCTCTAGATTCTGGTGGGGTAATTCCTGGTTACCTGGTATGATATAAAGGTGAGGTGTTTCCTGGTTACCTGGTGGTAGATGGAGCTTGTATAACAGCTTGAGTTTCTCAGTCATGTCTCCATGGTACATCCCACCTGCAGGGAGACAGTAGAGACAGTAGAAACCTGTTTCATTCACAAAAGCATCAAACTGCCTTTATCCCCTGACAGAAACACACTGGAGTGTCTGATGCTCATTAGACAGACAAGCACACTCCCCTTAACAAGTACTGCCACTGTGCCCTTGAGCAAGGCACCGAACAACCAATCACTGGAGCTGCTTAGTGGCCAAGAGTAGGAGACTGTGGTTGTACTGGTCAGCTCCCAGCGGCCACCAGTAGAGGACTGTGGTTGTACTGAGCATGTCATGTAGCCTTGTTAAATAATAATGTGTTCTTAGTCAACTAGCCTGCTTAACTAAGAATGTTCTCAGTCAGCTAGTTTTGTTAAATAATAATGGTCTTAGTCACTAGCCTGGTTAAACAGAGGAGTCTGCTGTCTATATGTGGTTAACCAGCATTCATCTGTTTAAGTATGCCAGTCCACTAAGATCATTCTGAGTTAAATAATCACTGACTGAGTCCAGTAACAAACTCCTTGAAGTTGATGAGGCCGTCCTTGTTGTGGTCCAGTAGTCTGAAGAGGCGGGCAGCAAGCATCGGGGTGTGGCCTCCACACACCCAGGGGCCCAGAGCAGCAAACAGCTGGGCGAACTGGGCCGGGTCGATGCGGTACTGCTCCAGGTAGGGGAGGCTGGGGTCATGGCGTTCTACAGCCGAACTGCTGGAGCCCCAGTAGCAGCTCATGATGTGCTTGGTCTGAAAGGAAGACAAAATGTTTCCTTCCTAAATGAGATGTAAACCATTTGAAAAAACCCTTGTACACAATGTTTGACAACGTACCATTAAACTAAATGAAAAGGATGGCAGGGAGCTGAAGATCTTGGTTGACTAAATATTACTTATATTATTTTCCAAAATGGATATATAGTTGGGAAAACGAACTTCAGATGGTTTATTTCTTTCAATGCATGAATGGCTTGTTCTGACTCAAAGACACTGTCCATCAGAGACAGTGCTTCCTAAAGTGATGAGCACTCTAATTTTAGCTGCTGATGAGGGTAACTCCTCTATCCTAGTGGTTTTAGACCTCAGCGCTGCTTTTGACACCGTTGATCATTAGATTTTAATTGAACGTCTTAAACGATGGGTGGGCATCTCTAGTTCTGTTTTACAGGGGTTTTACTCTTTTAATGCAGCTATTGGTGAATCATGGCCTTCTAGCTCACTCAGGACTTGTGGTGTACCCCAGGGGTTTGTCCTGAGCCCAATATTATTCTCAATTTATATGCTGTATCTCTTCATTAATCGAAGCAACATTAAGCAATTAGACACAGGAATGCCTCCTGGATATTCAAAATGGGATGTCTCAAATCGTCTTACAACTAAATGCAGAAAAGTCAGAAGTGTTTTATTATTGGTCCAGACACTTCAATTGCACATATCACACAGCATCTTCAACACCTTTGTCCTTTAATCTCTCCCCCAATTGCAGAAATTTGGGCCTCATCTTTGATAATACGATGAATTTAGACAAACGTGTCACAGCAGTTGTGCTATCTTTATAATTATGGAAAATTTCTAAGATCAGACTATTGCTTTCAAACAAGAACATGGAAACTGTTATTCATACCTTTACATCACATCTCGCCTCAACTACTGCAACTCTTTATACACCGGCTTAAGCTAGCAGAATCTTTCTAGACTGCAATAGGTCCAGAATGGTGCAGCCAGCCACCTGACGAGGACCAGGTGGCTTAGCTGCCCTTCACTGGTTTCCCATTTGTTTTAGAATTGATTTTAAGATTTTCTTAGTCACTTTTAAGGCTTGTGCAGGCCAAGCAGCCAGCTACATTACAGAGCTTTTAACCCCTTACGGGCCTAGTTGCAGCCTGAGATCCTCCAGCAGGGCGTTTCAGATCGCAAAATTAAAGACGATGGGCGACCGAGCTTTGGCCATCAGGGCCCCTAAACTCTGGAATGATCTGCCTGAATAGATCAGGCTGGCCAGCTCGGTGTCATCTTTTAAATCTCTTTTAAAAACACATTTTACCTGATTGCAACAAATTATGGAAACCATCTTTGATTGACTTTGACCTTATGTCCCCACTGTCCAACTTTTTCTTAGATTTAGATTGCTTGACCTACACTTCTGTGCTAGAATGTTTTATATCTATTTTTTGTATAAATTTTTTTGTATTTTATTATCATATTTATTTTGCTATTTCTTTATTCCTGTTTTCTTGTCTCTTTTCACTCCTGTGAAGCACTTTGTATGAATAAAGTTATTACTATTATTATTATTATTATTATTATTATTTTTCAAAATGATATTGGACTGAGAATACTTCCTGACACTGTAGGAAGGACAAGCAGTGTTTGACTGTTAATCAGTCAGAAAAAGGACTTCAATTATCTGGTGAATCTGTCAATATTCTGACAAACAAGTTTCATCTGTCATCCTATGAGCAGTATGTCTGGTACAAGCCCTGATGTCTGACGTCCATCCAAGCTGTAGTGATAAAACCTAACCTAAGTCTTCCTCTAACCTTAAAGAGGCAGTAGAGCTCCTCCAGTTCCTCGATGCTGAAGGCCGACTCTGTCATCATAGCTCTCACCTGTAGAGACACACAGCTTTAAACACCAGGTTACCTTGCCATGTTACCATGAGCTCAGAACAAAGCATCATCACCTACCACACTCCTCTTGGCTGTGTCCTCCAGTGACTGGATGACCTTTAACCTCTGTTTGAACCTCATTTGCTCAATGACGTCAGAACGCAGGCCGCCGAACTTCTGCTCAGTCAGGGAAGACAAATCACAATGTGAATCACTTCAAGTCCAATAACTGTCCAGGAATTATTCTGTGACATTGGTGCAGTACAGTTCACAACACAACACAACACAGGTTCTCCAGGTGGTTTCTGGCAAACTGAAGACAGGCAGCTTTGTTGTTTTTAGACAGTAGAGGTTCTTCCTGGCTTCCATTACATGAAAGCCAACTCTATTCAGTGATGTTCTTATTGTTGATGGCTGCACAATGACATCAGATGTAGCAATGGAGCCTTTTAGATTTCAGGATTTATTGTTATTACTAGTTTTAATATTCTTCTTGTGAATATTTTAGAACGATGTCCACTTCTAGACAAAGTTCATGTTAAATTCTCTCCATTTGTATATTATTTGTCTCACAGAGGACTGATGAAATGTAAGCCAAGAGGCGCATCTTCATTTGGGCTCCATGACATTTGGTGGCAGTGGTGGGATGGCCAGTAGGAAGACCAGGCCATGTCTAAGTACAGCTCTCAGCAAGAAGCATCTTCTCCAGTTGCAGACCCAGCATTGGTGGACCAATTCAAAGACTTTGCCTCTGCTTAGCAGAGGAGAGATGATGCTCTTCAGGAGGAGCTCCAGGGCCTGCAGACCATCATGCAAGCCACCAACAGATGAACATCACGTGTTTTGGAGGGTTAAGATACACCTCTCGGCTTACACTCCTTAACATTTGATGGCGGTGGTAGGATGGCCAGTCGCAAAACGGTGCGTTCCTTTTGGAAGAGGACCGGGTCCCAAGCAAGACCCTTGAATGATAAGAATGAAGCTGATGCCTGGGAAACTGTGGGGATGTCTACATATACATATAGACAGTAATTAAGCATATCATCCACATGTAGTAGATAATAACTACAACTATATATATACACCGGCCACTTTATTAGGTACACCTGTTCAATTGCTTGTTAACACAAATAGCTCATCAGCCAATCACATGGCCACAACTCAATGCATTTAGGCATGTAGACGTGGTCAAGACAACTTGCTGAAGTTCAAACCGAGCATCAGAATGGGGAAGGAAGGGGATTTAAGTGACTTTTAACGTGGCATGGTTGTTGGTGCCAGACGGGCTGGTCTGAGTATTTCAGAAACTGCTGATCTACTGGGATTTTCACGCACAACCATCTCTAGGGTTTACAGAGAATGGTCCGAAAAAGAGAAAATATCCAGTGAGCGGCAGTTGTGTGGACAAAAATGCCTTGTTGATGTCAGGAACAGAGGAGAATGGACAGACTGGTTTGAGATGATAGAAAGGCAACAGTAACTCAAATAACCACTCATTACAACCAAGGTATGCAGAATACCATCTCTGAACGCAGAACACGTCGAACCTTGAAGCAGATGTTCACACAGGCTCACCAAAATTGGACAATAGAAGATTGGAAAAACGTTGCCTGGTCTGATGAGTCTCGATTTCAGCTGCGACATTCAGATGGTAGGGTCAGAATTTGGTGTAAAGCATGGATCCATCCTGCCTTGTATCAACGGTTCAGGCTGGTGGTGGTGGTGTAATGGTGTGGGGGATATTTCCTTGGCACACTTTGGGCCCCTTAGTACCAATTGAGCATGGTTTAAATGCCACAGCCT
>OOFE01021258.1:0-10606 GCA_900323365.1 Monocentris japonica | reverse complement strand
GTCATCTTCTTCTCGAAAAGTAGAAAAGTATTAGATTTGAGAAGAGTTCAAGAGTTGAGGTCATTACATAATTTTTATTATGAGAGTGCAAGAGATGACAAACATTATATATTGAGTGGGCTAGCACATGCTATCCTACCAAGTATTGGAATGGTCCCCCACCTGAACTGTCCAAATGGTTATCATCTGGGATACCTTCCAAGGGTTGCTGGCTTTCAATAATCCCAGTCAACAAGTTCCCCAACTCATCCGTCTGTGGTCTAACTGGGGGTCCCCCACCTGTCTTGAAACGCTCCCTAAAAGCAACGGCAGTTGGTTTTTTCAAGTTTATTTATTTTTTTTCCACAGGACCTTTGAAAGACAATATAGAAATTTTATTAGCAGTTCTGTATGATATTGTTTATGTTACATTTCTGTGCACATACAATACATTTAGATCCCACCCTGTTATGTTAGATAAGAAAGCATATATTTCAAAGTGACTGATTTGTAAAATTGGGCCAAAAATAAATAATAATGTGTCTGGTTGGTTACTTTTTCATTCGAGTTGAATTCATTCAAAATGGCAGTCCGTGCATTCTTCTTGTTGTTTTCTGTTCCTGAATCATGCTGTTTGTTCTTAATTATAGGGTACTTTAACACAATTTGCTTTAAGAGGGTCTTTTCAATTTCACTGAAATTCTTTCAACGTTTTCTTTTGCCTTTGTCCATTCTTTGGTTGGGTCAGGTGTCTAACTCCAGTTCCACACACTGCTTAATGCTGATGTAAAAGTATTCCACCCCAGGTTTTTACGGCGTCCTCATGTGCACATCGTTAATCTAATTGGGCTTCCAAAAGATGATCTGACTAGTCCTTGATTACCTTAGTCTGAGACTCTGTAGTCTAGAACTAATTAATCTGAAGTTAAGCAACGTCTCAGAAAGCCATTTGTTTAGTGTGGATTAATTTAAGTAGAATTAGCCTAGTCCTGATTTAATTTAAGCCCTGAACGGGAAACCGGCCCGGAGAGAAAGATTTAAATAATAATCTCTTTCTTTTTTGTCTTGATTTAGGTCATGGTTTGTTGCAGTATGTAATTGTTTTAAATTACCATTCAAGGAAGTACTAACTAAATGCAATACAACCACATCAAACCCTGTTTCCAACTGATAGCCACTGGCTACTAAATTACCAAAAATCATTTGCCATGCCCTGTGTGCCTGCACCATGCACCTTTGACTGCACTTTGCACCGAGCGCTATTGATTCATGAAACTCTTAAGTGATTTTTGTGAACTCCTTGGGGTTCATACCATGATACAAATGCACCATTAAAGGTGTAAATGTGTAGTATTTTAACATTAATAAATCATTACCTCATTAATTTTGAGTATAATTTCCATAAACAAGGAGACCATCGCTGAGAAGACTGGCAGCCTCTACTGGCATCTACACTGCATTTTACATTGTGTGCTAGCGGGTTGGATTTCAAAGGAAAACTGCTGGATTGCTTTACAGCACAAAACAGGAAGAGGGAGCTGTTCTTCCTTTAACGGAGCTAAAGCATTTAGTTTCTGGCAACGGCAGATGGTGGAAGGAGAAAAAGGAAGATGGAAAAATCACTTCCAACATGTTGATCCTCTTCAGTAAAGCCAAAGAGAAAACCTTTGACCTAAGAAGCTGTCTTTCTTGCGACAGGAAGGGTTTATGGGAAATGTGGTCTTAATTTTGAGAAACACTAACAATAAGACGTCCATGAAATAGAGGCTACTAATCATCTTGACCATGGTTTAATTTGTTTACGTTAATTCTACCAAGTTAGCACAAATAATTTGCCAATGCTAATTAATACATGTGTAGCACCTTTAATGTTTCAACTTCATACCTCTTTTGCCATGTGAGGACCCACTACAGATACAGTAGGTTTGGTGCCCTCTTTGGGTCCTGAACCACAGCTTTTATATAGCATGCTTCAGGCCACTTACTATGTAAGTGTTTATATTTAATCTGACCGGATTCCTCAGGTTCAGGACATTGGCCTCAGTACACAGTGACCCTGATAATGAATGATTTGACTTTAAAAACTGTTTGCTGCCTAATCAGGATGACCACACACAAGATTTTGCAAATGTGTAAAGTTAGACATATAGTCTAATGTCCATAGTATGTCTTGCACTGTCCCTTTGAAATGTAGGGGAGACTGGGGCACTGTGGGACAGACTAAAAATTTTACGTTTCCATCGGTGAAACATGCTGTGAATCATTCACAGACATGATAAGAGGTGGTCCTAGCTTAGGTGAGGTGGTCCACAACATGTTTCACCAATGGAAACGTAAAATTTTTAGTCTGTCCCAAAGTGCCCCTGTCCCACAGTGCCCCGGTCTCCCCTATTTGAGGTCCTGTAATCCGTGCACCAAGTGTGTCAGTATGTACTGTGAAACCTCCTGCCTAGATGTCTCTGCACAATACAAATTGCTTTACACTAGCGATTAAGGTGGAGGAGTTTAGGTATCTCAGGGTCTTTTTCACCAGTAAGGGTAAAGGGGGTAGTGAAATTGACCATCAACCCCCTGCGGCTGCAGAAAGTGTTGCATTGGACTGTGGTAGTACAGAGAGCGCTAAGCCAGAAAGCAAAAACTCTCAATTTAATCATCAATTTCAGTTTCAACCCTCACCTATGGTCAGGAACTCATGGTAGGGACCGAAAGCATGAGATTGCAGATACAGGCGCCTGAAATAAGATTTCTCCAGAGGGTTACTCCTCTGCAAATTGAGGGGAGCCAGTTGAGGAGGTTCAGGCACCTGTGAAATGTGAAAAATGCAGTACCAATGAGGTGAGATAATTCTACTTGTTTCCAGTGCCGTTTCACTTGTTGCAGGGATTCATTCTTGCTGCAGAATAACACAGAGCACTAAATGAAAAAAGTCAAGAAAAGGATTCAAGGAGAATTCTTGAAATGAGATGATTTGCACCAGAATTCTCACCCCAATTGGCCAATTTTTCTCTCATCTTCTCATCAAAAATATTGTCCAGAAGAGTATCCTGCCATGTAAGACATTTTTTAATTGACTTGTAGATGGGAAATAAGCTTCTTAGAACTTTTACCAACCCATCGAAATACTCTTTTATGCCAGTGTTTTCGATTTTCAGACTCAGTGCTAGATGAAACGACTCTGTTGAGGTGAACATTTTTTTGCAGAGTATAAAGAGATGTGTGTTAGACAACTTGGTGACCCGCCAGTTAACGGTGGATGTACAACACCGCCGAGGTGAGAGGGTAACAGTGTTAACTGTGAACAAAACACACAGACGAGGCTCTTTGTCAGGGAATCCAGTGGTGGCCATGGTAACCGAGGAGAATCCTAGTGCCGGTGCTAAAAAAAGGTTCCAGAACACTGCAGCCCGCTGCAGAGAGAGGAAGAGAAAAAAAAAGAGGGAGAGAGGCTTACTGAACTAAGAATTGCTTGTAGGTGAAGGAAACAGCTGCCTAATAAAGGCCGCAGCCCAATGGACTGTGACAATATTGTTTCTGTTAAATAGTCATGCCAATAAAGTAACTGAATTGTGAGAGAGAGGAAAGGTGGGATGTTTGAATGTGTGTGTGTGTGTGTGTGCTTGTGTGTGTAATGGAACATACGGAGGCAGACCAAGAGAGATTATGAGATAAACTGGAAGAAATCTCAAGACCCAATAATTGTTGCAGAGTTTACACTTCTCTTGACCTCTCTCATCCATCAGCTATGGTACCATGACTCAGTGGGATGAAAACCTAATTTCTCCAAAAAACGCAGGACCATCGACTCCATGCACTGATGTGTCCAAGAGCCTGTAGTGTTTTCATTAAGTCCTCGTTGAACTGCCATGTCTGAAATGCCTGTGGTAGTAACCTTTATAGACCAGCTGATGCCCCTACTAGTTTTCACTGCAGTTGCATTGGAAGATTGATTTTTCCATTTCACATTTGTCTGCAATTCAAATGGCTTGTATAAGTGTTGGCTAACTAGTAGAAGTTCCATTTCAAGTTCTCTGGTTTCCTGATAAGATAGGTCACGTCAAGGCACTTAACCCCCAGATACTCTAGTGGCAAACATAAGACTGTGGATGTCTTGGACAAAGGATTTTATTTTGTAGCTTGTTTCAAGACGCTTGAAGTACAGGATATTGTTTTAAAACAAGTTTCATCTTTAGAGATTTAAAGGGGCAATAAGTAAGATTTTTACTACCCGATAGCACAAATTGACCATAATACTGTACATCAACAGGGGACTGATAGGACTATTGATCAATAGCATTGACTGGACAATTACTTTGCCTCGTGCTGAGATTTCTGGCTTTCAAAACTTACTTTCTGGCCCGTACTCCCCACCCCATTGGGTTTTCAAGACCCCGTCCCCCTCACCGCCTACTGGCATTTTCAGCTGCTCAATGATAGAGGACGAGTGAGTGACTGGCATCGTGAGACATTTCAGCTACGAAGGCTAAGAAGCCTCATTCTCAGGCCAAAAATGCAAATGCCAAAGCAGTATAGTTATTCCAATATTTTGCATGGTGATTTTTTTTATTACCTCTTCACTAGACATTGCTGTTTCTTTGCCAGAGACTTGTGCAGTTCTACAGGTGTTGATGCAGTTTCTACTGGTCACCGATAGAGGTCGATAAAGGTCATGGATTACTTAATACACCTTAAATTCCTTGTTTCATGATCATTCCGTAAAAGACGTCATACTGACATGAATCAAGTAAAATTTGAAGTCTTGATACAAGATCAAATTATTTGCCAAGGTTGTAATGTTTTGTAAGGTGCTGCTGGAAAAAAGAGTAGGCATAATCAGACAATGTTCCCCCAGACAAACAAAAGGATCCAAGTGTTTAGTATAACACCAATGGTGCCAACTCTCCCATTACCGGGGGAGGAAATATTGATCCATTCTTCCGGTCCAAACTGTTTCCGCACGTGCCTTCCTCCAAATAGCAAACACCTCCTGCCCTACCTGACGGGACCCAAACTGAATGACCAATCAGGTATGAACTTTCATGTTTGATAAATTGTTAATGGTATATTTTATTACTTTCGGTGACATTACTAATTTAATAATATAAAGTGGAGAGTGACAGGGGAGAGATGGGAGGGAGTGGCGCTGGATTTGAACCCATCGTATCAGGAGGGATTGGGATGCACCTTTGCACCGGGATAAGCTAACAACACTAAAATATTGAGGGTACCTTTTTTTTTGGAGCAAACCGTTTCCAACCATTCATCCTTGCAAAATTATGAACTGCTCCACCATAATGCACGGGGACAAAACCTCGGCGGAAGTTAAACAAAATAAGAGTAAGCTGGGTTGACAGCGGTTCAGCCAAAGTAGTGACCAGCAGACACGAACACACAAAAACAAATCTCGGCTGAACCTCGTCGCCTAATGCGCATGGACACACACACACACACACATATCTCTAAAGTCTAGCCTGAGGCTTTATCCCGTTTTTTTAATGCACTGAAAAGGTCAAGCTATCAAAAAGTCACTTGATGGAATAAAGAGGCGACGTGTGAATATCTGAAAAACTGTATCTGTTCAATTATGTTGTTTTGATGCCCAGGTTGTTCGCCAGGCTGGGGAGTAACAGGTGACATTTAGTGGGATTACAGTTGTACGTTTACCGACACCAACGGAGTCGAAACATTGCAGATAATGGTGTTTAAATTGCATTGTATTAGCTGAAATAGTCACTTCATTGCAAGCAAACCAAACATGACAGCAACAATATCAAACTACTGAGGAAAGAAAGAAAGAAGGAATTCTGTATTTCTAGCCTTTAGTTGAGGTGTTTTAGTTGTGATTTGCTGTTCAAAAGGGATAAATTAACTGTGCATCTTTGCTTAGAGCAGGTTGAGTTGGAACGAAAAGATGGCCTGAGGGAGGAATGATGCAGAGAGGATTACAACAACACCTCATATAACCCTGACTGGCGAGACTCAGTGTGTGCATGCATGCAGGCACACACATGCACGGACACATGCACACACACACTGTCTCTCTCTCTCTGCATTAACAGAGGGCTGCACCACCACAACCCAAACTTTCTCTCTCTGCTTCTGTCTGCCTGCCTTTCCATCACACACACACCGGTGCACACAGTCTCTCTCGCTCTTGTTCACTGTCTCTCTCTCTCTCTCTCACCCCTCCCTTTCCTCTTACACACCTGCAATCACTGCAGAAGCTCTTTCAGAAATGGGTCGCTTGCTATTGTTTTCTTGCCCCCCCCTTTTAATGAAGAGACTGTTGGACTCATAGTACGTTAAAAGCCACTGACCCAATTTCTTGGCAAGCGCGTTCATGTTGCTTGCTGTGCCGTTCCCAAAATGAACAGAGGGGGAAAAAAAAAGCTTTGTGATGATCACGGTCTAATGACGAATACGGTGCTCGCCAGTCTGGAGCAAAACTGTATATTTACTATGGGGAATGCAAAGCTCTCTACTCTAAATGGCTTGTGCATTCAGTACTCTTACGTGCAGTGACAGTGAGTGTAGGTCTGATCAGTGCTGGGGGGGGCGTTGTGGGTCTAACACTGCGTTCATGTCATATCGAAATAACCGCTACCACGACTTCAATGGGTCTCGAACCCATTTTAAGCCATCAAACTTGGGAACTTCTGCAGGTTTTGGCCGCTCTTGACCAGCTTTTTCACATTCAGCACACATGCACTTAGTTTGACTTTTTTTTCATTTTTGCCCAAAATTGGCATGGCAGACCAAAAAAAAACAACTGAAAAATTCACAAACAGGAAGACAGATGGCTACACGTGGAGATAGTTGTGACAGATGATAGTGAAAAGGTCAGGTCATGTCTTGTCTGGCCGTGGCCTGCGCTGCCAGATAAGCACTGAACTCTGGATCATTGTCTGGCAACTGTATGAACAGACGGACATGGATAATCTGAGGGCTCCTTTCATAAGACCTTGAACAGCTTGATAGTAGAAAGGTTATGCTGCACAACGTGTATGTATGAAAACCTCGTCACTTGGTGCTTTTTACGTTTTAAATTCAATTGCTAGAATTGTATTGAGAACATTCTATGGCTAATGAAACCCTTTCAAAACCCATTGGATAAACAATAAAAATCCATGGCTGTCAAGTCAAAACCAAGGCGTTTTTTTTTTTTTTTAGTTCCTGTACACTGCTGCCTTTCTCAAAACTCCTGTCGGTGTTTAACTACTCCCTGTCCTGCAAAATATATTTTCCTGATTACTCCCATGGAGGCCTCGGCTTTTCTCTCTATGTTTATTCTGGTGTTGGCAACTCAGGTGGGTGTTTGGAGTGACTGTTGGCTGTTTGCACTGCCAGTTTGTTGCGGGAGAGGCAGGGCTTACTCCTGATCATGGGTTGGTAAAATAATAACGTGGAAGTTGAACCCATCTCTGTCGCTATGCTACACGAGCTGCTGGAACAACAAAAAAGCTTTTATGAAGAGTTGACTGATCAACAAGAAAAAAAGCTATAAATCAAACAAGACACTTAACAATTTTGTTAAGGATGTCCAAGACTTATAAACAAATCTTGAGTTCTCCCAAGGGGTTGTGAAGGACCTTAAGGCACCTCCTTCCATCTGCCTAGACGCTCTCAAGTCAATAAACAATGATAGAGGCGAATTTAGACTTTCGATGTTAACCTCCAAAGCTGAACCAATCAATATTCTGATTGATGGGATTCCTGATTACAAAAAGAAAACCTGGCAGGACTCAGAAGCAAAGGCAAAAAAAGTTGAATTGCTTCTGGACTTTGCAAAAGTTGTACCTGTTGCTATCGACAACCGTGACTCAAAACTATAAACACACTCTGCCTTTTAAGGACTTCATAATTGATCCTTCTAAAGATGATATGATTGAGAGCGACTCTTCTTGGAATCTGTTACCTGATAATGATCCCGACTCCAACTGCCTCTCCGCTACGAACCTCAGTGTGATGAAATCATTTCTAGATGATCGGTTTATAACTACTGTTTATAACTACTGCTGAACAAATCCACAATAATGATTTATCATTTCTACAGTTAAATACTCGTTGCATACCAAAGAACTTTGATCATCCTAACTAATTACCTCAATTTGAACTTTTCTGTCATTGGCATTTCAGAAACATGGTTAAACAAAGACAATGTTTTAACTCTAAACTTCAGTTACGTCCACAGATGCAGAGAAGGCAAAGTGGGCTTACATCAATTATTATTATAATTATCATACTAAATTGCATCGTATCCATCTCCTCCAAAAACGTTGTGTTCAAATCATACCATATGCGGGCTCCAAAGCCCACTCACAGCCTCTCTTCAAGGAATGAGCTATACCAGGTCAACATCCTCCATACAGCACAGTTTGTCTTCAAAGCAATTCATAATCAGCTCCCCTGCACTGTGTTCATTAGTTTCTACAGAAGAAACGGGGAAAATCATAACTGTAAAACAAGATGTAAATAGTAATTTCAGCTTCCTTACACTAGGAGCAGCTGTGTCTCAGTCCAAGGAGCCAAAGTCTATAATCAACTTCCTTCCCGCTTCTTTGACCTTTCTCCCCATCTATTCAAGACTGCTTTGTCTATTTAGCCACTGAGCAGCAGGATCTGCAGTCTTGTTTGGACTATCACTCCACTTATTTTTTCTTGTTTGTTTCATTTTCTTCTTCTTTGTTTCTCTTTCTTTCTTTTACTTGCTTTTCTATTCTTGACTGTTGAAACACGAAATGAAGATAGATGGAGATTCACCCTATTTTCCCAAATTCTGGTCGGTATGGTCACTAGCAGAAAATCTTCTGCCGCCCATAGGAAGTGACAAATCAAAACCTAAGATTACCTTTGGTATCCTTTGGTATAAAGCATCACAAACCGGCTGATTGACGTGCTGTGTGCAGTTTACTGACCTTACAGGTTTTCTGGGTATTGAAGTTCAAATACTTCTCGGGCTACCGTGCAAAGTCACCTAGTGCAACTTAAACAGCAATCAATTTCGATTATGTAGCCAACATGATTAGTAAAGTATGTTCTGATGGACTAGACTGAAAGCCAATAAATGAAAATAGAAAAATAGATCAAAAAGTGCAGAAGACCCTTTGTGTTATTTGAGCATGATTGCCACAGAAAACAATATAATAAAAAATCTATCTTCAGTGCAGAATTGAAAATTAAATTAAAGTGGCTCTATACAGTATTTTTTTCCCCCAGTGACAACATTGTGCCATACCAATAACTGGATTGCAAAAGCGGCAATTATAAATTATGTGTCTACACCTATAGCGATTGTTTTGATATAATGTGCATTTCTATTTTATAAACTCTACTTTAGGCCACTTTTTCCACTCCATTTTAATTTACTCAGCAGTTTATTATCTCTCCACAGCCGGTAAGTTTGGAATAAAAGGTGTATTTTTTTTTTCAACAGAGCACTGCAATAACTCAGCAATACTTACACACTCAGAATATAAACTAGAGGGCTTGTATAACGTGTGCGCGGGCGTACACACACATGCACACACACACACACACACACACGCAGCTTATCTGGATTACTGCCAGATCTTGAAGCAGCAAAAAGGAGCATGCTGCCTGCACAGATTTATGTACAGCAGGCTACATAACGAGTAATATAGATAGATAGATAGATAGATAGATAGATAAGCACAGCCCACAGAGCACTCATCCAGGGATCTCAGGTTAATCCAGCCTTGTTTTCAACTCAGTGACCATCAATGGTCCAGCATGCTGGCAGGGTTACACAATCACAGAAGCTAGGACTCTAATCAGTTCTGCAACACTGGGTCGTAGAAAAACAGTAAAAAAAATCATGTTGTGTTTCAATGACTTTATTATTATGATCACCCCCCCAAGATAGCAACGCTCTTTGAAATATTTTCTAATTGTCTTGTTGTGAATTTTTATTGGTTCTAACTGTGCAAAACAATGTCTAGAGACCGAATGCTTTAAATAAGCAAAGCCCTTGATACTCCTCGTGCCCACTGCGCAACCTTGGAGCCCACCGTCCAATATTTATTGTTATTTATTAATATCCCCAGCATAACCATTATAATCACCTTTTTTTTAAGCTTTTTATTTGCATTCTGTGCTCTTTTCCAGCACTACCTTCATACAGTTACTGGTGGCCACACGGTTGAGGGGGGTTCAGAGCTGACCCCCTCCTGGACCCCCTGCAGTTCGCCTACAGAGCCAACAGGTCTGTAGATGACGCAGTGAACATGGCCCTCCACTTCATCCTCCAGCACCTGGACTCCCCAGGAACCTACGCCAGGATCCTGTTTGTGGATTTCAGCTCATTGGACTTGATGGTGATGAGTCTGCCTACAGGTGGGAGATCGACCATCTGGTGACCTGGTGCAGACAAAACAACCTGGAGCTCAACACTCAAAAGACAGTGGAGATGGTTGTGGACTTCAGGAAGGACACAGCCCCACCCACCCCCATCCTCCTGTGTGACTCCCCAGTCAACGCTGCGGAATCCTTTCGCTTCCTGGGTACCATCATCACCCAGGACCTCAACTGGGAGCCGAACATCAGCTCCCTCACCAAGAAAGCCCAGCAGAGGATGTACTTCCTGCGGCAGCTGAGTAAGTTCAACCTGTCA